>CM075868.1:1196388-1436528 GCA_038021265.1 Cyprinella venusta
CACACGGTCAAAAACAAAAAATGAACAATAAATACATGAACATACGTAAAATTTTATGTAATATATAAATAAAAAGAATTTAAATACAGTTTAGTTCATGTAGTGACATCATTAATGGAACACTTGTTTTCAGAGAACGTTCAAATGTAACGTTCCCATAATGTTGGAGGAATGATACAATAGAATGTTCCGTTTATAACCCAGAGAAAATCTCTTTGAACGTTCAGAAATAACATTCTCATAACTAAATATTAACATTAGCAGAGTGTGTGTGTGTGTGTGTGTGTGTGTGTGTGTGTTCAGTGCATGTGATGTAAACTTCATCATCAGCAGAAACGTATGGAAGCTTGTTTCCGCCACTGAATAAAAAAATAAAATAAATAATTGTGACTTTTTTTCTCAGAATTGCGAGTTATAAAGTCAGAATTGCGAGATATAAAGTCAGAATTGTGAGATATAAAGTCAGAATTGTGAGATATAAAGTCAGAATTGAGAGATATAAAGTCAGAATTGCGAGATATAAAGTCAGAATTGTGAGATATAAAGTCAGAATTGAGAGATATAAAGTCAGAATTGCGAGATATAAAGTCAGAATTGTGAGATATAAAGTCAGAATTGCGAGATATAAAGTCAGAATTGCGAGATATAAAGTCAGAATTGAGAGATATAAAGTCAGAATTGCGAGATATAAAGTCAGAATTGCGAGATATAAAGTCAGAATTGTGAGATATAAAGTCAGAATTGTGAGATATAAAGTCAGAATTGCGAGATATAAAGTCAGAATTGCGAGATATAAAGTCAGAATTGTGAGATATAAAGTCAGAATTGTGAGATATAAAGTCAGAATTTTGTGATATAAAGTCAGAATTGTGAGATATAAAGTCAGAATTGCGAGATATAAAGTCAGAATTGCGAGATATAAAGTCAGAATTCTGACAAAAAAAGACAGAAGTCCGACTTTTTATCTCACAATTCTGACTTTTTTTCTCACAATTGCGAGTTTACATCTCGCAATTCGGACTTTCTAACACATAATTGCGAGTTTATATGTCGAAATTCTGACATCTTTTCTCAGAATTGCGAGATATAAACTCGAAATTGCGACTTGTCAGGCCAATTCTAAGGGGAAAAAAATAGGCCTACTAGTTTAAATCTCACAATTCTGACTTAATAACACGCAATTGCGACTTTTTATCTCGTAATTGCGACTTTATATCTCGCAATTCTGACTTAATAACTCGCAATTGTGAGAAAAAAAGTCAGAATTGTGAGATATAAAGTCAGAATTGCGAGATATAAAGTCAGAATTGTGAGATATAAAGTCAGAATTGTGAGAAAAAAAGTTAGAATTGTGAGATATAAAGTCAGAATTGCGAGATATAAAGTCAGAATTGCGAGATATAAAGTCAGAATTGTGAGAAAAAAAGTCAGAATTGTGAGATATAAAGTCAGAATTGCGAGATATAAAGTCAGAATTGCGAGATATAAAGTCAGAATTGCGAGATATAAAGTCAGAATTGTGAGAAAAAAAGTCAGAATTGTGAGATAAAAAGTCGCAATTATTTATTTTATTTTTTAATTCAGTGACGGAAACAAGCTTCCATACAAACGCATACATCTAAGTGTGAACTAACTAACTGGAGAGAGGGACACCACTGACCGTGTGTGTGTGTGTGTGTGTGTGTGTGTGTAGCTCGGTCGGTGAAGGTGAAGATTAAACTGAGCCGTAAGGACAGAAGTGCAGAGCGAGGAAGAGGACGCAGGAGAACCGCCAGAACCCGCGCGAAACCTGTCGTTAGTGATGATGACACTGATGAGGAGCAGGAGGAGGTGACACACACACACACACACACACACTAACCTGAGCCCTAAACCTATCATCACACAAAACTTCCTGCATTTTTACATGTGTGTGTGTGTGTGTGTGTGTGTGTGTGTGTTCAGGATCGCTCCAACAGTGTCAGTGAGGAAGAGCAGGGATGAAGATCCACAGTAAAGAAACAATCCCATCGTCCAGTAGAAGAACATCCTCATCCTCCTCAGCTCACAGAGCAAGCGTACGTCCACACACACACTCCTCGTGCGTCTGTGCAGACAGAAGCTCTGTGTGTGTGTGTGTGTCAAGGCTTTAAACTCTCTCCCGGTGACGCTTCAGACCTGAACGAGATGTTTCTGTCACACTGAATATTAGACATCGCCGTTTTAGAAGAGCAACGTGTGTGACCGTCTGTCAGTCATGTAGTCGAGTGATGTGCATGTGCAGTGTAATAGTGTAGAAACAGTTATTATATGCTGATATGATCATTATTTAAGCTGTGTGTGTGTGTGTGTCCGTTCACACTGACCCCGTTTACGTGCACTTTGGAGGTTTCTCGCACTCACACACACTCTGAAACCTGAGTGTTTAGGGAACGTGTGTTTGCATCCACTGCGCTGCTCTTCGTAAGTGTGTTTGACCGCTTCAAAACGCTCCCTACACACCTTACTGATGATGAAGAGCTCCTTTTCAAATACATGATATATTATATTATTTGTATATTACATTATACATTATAAATACAACTCTTTAATCAGAGGTCATGTGACCACTGACTGTCCGTCCGCTGCGTTTATATTGTGTTATACTCTATTATTATGTTTATTTGAACTATTTATTGTTTAATTTTATGTAAAGGCCCACTAGAGACTAATATTGAGAATTAGAGCGTGGAACGTGAGCTTATGTAAATTCAAATAGAGTTAAATAATAAAGAAAATATGAACACAACGCGCTAAATTACACATCAAGCATTTCTACCGTAGAAAACCATAATAAAGAAATGTGAAACTTTGCACGTTGCGTTCATATTGTGAGCTGTGTGTGTGTATGATTGTCTATACAAAGTGTGTTTTATTAATAAGCTATATACTGAATTTAGTCTTTTAATTAGGGCTGTGCAAAAATTAATTGCGATTAATCACATCCAAAATAAAAGTCTGTGTTTACATAATATATTTGTGTGTGCTGTAAATATAATTATTTTGTATATATAAATACCTATGCATGCATGTATATATTTAAGAATTATTTGCGCTTAAATTTTGTATGTATATATATATATATATATATATATATATATATATATATATATATATATATATATATAAATACATAATCTATATTATATAAATATTTTATATATGAATAACACATTTTCTTAAATATATACATGCATGTGTGTGTATATACAAGATAATTATAAACAGCACACACAAATATATTATGTAAACACAGACTTTTATTTTGGATGCGATTAATCACAATTAACTTTTTAATATTACTGTCTAATATACTTAATGGACAATATTAACGGATTACATTCATATTCTCTGCTCATCTTTTTAATCGTGTGTATGTATATATGGAATATCGGTTCGTTTTCATGACAACGCTGTACTAAAAAAGGGAAAGTGTGTGTTCTGCCAGGCCAGGAGGGGGCGCTGCCGCTTTAGGAAGAAACTCTACGCGTCCATAGTCTGAACCATCTTTATAGTTTACACAGCATCGTTTTCAAGAATTTGCACTTTGAAACTTGGTGGACATGAACTCAGTTTGTTCTGTTTATATCACTGTATTAGTGCATTAAGCCACGTGAAGTGTGTTAGGATCTAGAACAGAAAATAAAAAAGTTACATCCTAAAGCACCGACTTTGTGTTATCCTAGAACAGTCTTTTGCGGTCATTTCATGTCTCATGTATGTTATAGTTTACCATTTCTTAACAGTTTACCATTATTTCAGCATATCTGAAAACTTTTCACAATAATTCAAACGCTCTGCCGGTGTTGATCCGTGTTACAACCCCTTCACACACACGCAATAAAAAAAGCATTTATTTTAGAAGAAAAGATACGTATTGCACCTTTAAGGTGCCGTTCAAACAGAATGCGTTTTTGCGTTGTACGTGACAGGACGCAGGTCTTCACACACGTTTTTGGGAGACCTCGAGCAGCCGTCAAACACGTTCGTCTAGAGCGTTTACGTGGAGAAACAGCGAAGAGTAGCGCAGTGGAGAAACGTGTTCTGTGTGAACGGCTCTTGTGTGTGTGTGTGTGTGAAAGACGATCTTTAACTCTGTATCTGCTGATTTGCTGCGTGACTGTAGATGTTTCTAGCAGCTCTGTAATGGCATGTGCTCTTACTGTAGTGAATGTGTGTGTTTGTGCGTGTAGATACTCATTCACTACATGATACCCAATAAATATTAAAACCTTATGTGTGTGTGTGTGTGTTTCTGTCCTGCAGTCTTCTGGTGGAGAGGGGTTTCTCTATGAAGGGCCACAACAAAAGAATGAAAATGAAAAATAAAATAAATTAGATTAGTTTTAAATAAATTAATAAGAAAGTGATTAAAAAAAATTAATCGGTAAAATTACTTTAAAATAGGAAATGATTAATGGAAATAAAAATAAGATTAAAATGAATTAAATAATAGAATACATTTAATAGAAAAAGATATATAATGTAGATTTGTAATATATATTATTAATATATATACTGTATTTATATCATTAAAAAAACCTGTAATGTGAGATATTATTGCAATTTAAAATTACTGTTTTTTTTTTTTATTTTAATGTATTTTAAAAGATCATTTATTTTTGTGATCAAATCAATCATTACTCCAGTCTTCAGTGTCACATGATCCTTAAGAAATCACTCTAATATGATGATCTGATGATCAAGAAACATTTATGATTATTATCAATGTTGAAAACAGTTGTGTAAAAGAAATTCAGGATGAATAAAATTGATGAATAGAAAGTTCAAACGAACAGCATTTATCTGAAACAGAAAGTTTTTGTAACATTAAACACTTCCGTTCAAATGTTTGGGGTCAGTAAAAAATAGTATTGAATTTTTTGGGTGAAATAAATAAAATTAATCAATACTTTTATTCAGCAAGAATGCATTAAATTGATCAAACTTTACAGTAAAGACGTTTATAATGTTCTAAAAGATTCTGTTTCAGATAAATGAAACTGAACTTTCTGTTCATCAAAGAATCCTGAAATGTAAATAACTGTTTTCAACACTGACAATAATCATAAATGTTTCTTGATCATCATATGCGAGTGATTTGTGAAGGATCATGTAACACTGAAGACTGGAGTAGCTAATTGGAATAAATTACACTTTACTGTATATTCACATAGAAAACAGCTGATTCAAATGGTCATATTTAACAATGTTGCTGTTTTTATTTTTGTATTTTAATCAAATAAATGCAGTCTTGGTGAGCGGAAGACTCTTGAGGTGTTAATGCTGATGTGTGTGTGATACTGCACGATGGCCACTAGGTGCCGCTGGTGTTCGTGAACAGCTTCAGTTGTGGCTGTAGTTTTAGCAGGTTTAGCGGTTCAGATGTTTTGGATTCTAATGTTGGTCTCACAAAACACTAAAGAGCAAATCTTTGACAAATCTGTTTTATTTTTGTCTTCTCATGTCATTAATGTTCTGAAGAGATGATGAAGAAGAAGAAGAAGGAGGACGGAAGAGGCATTGGCTCTTCGTCGCTTTCATCAAGTGTGTGTGTGTGGATGTGTTAGTGAACAAAGATGATATAATAGTTTTAAAAGGTGAAATTGAAATGAGTGTATCTAGTTAGTGAATATTCTGCAGAGCATTAAAGTCGCGAGTGGCAGCAGATTGAAAAGAAGCCAGACCAAAAGCAGAGTGTCGAAAAATGCTAACGTTACCGTAGCGCGAATTGATCACAGAATGCCGATTAAACCGTATGAAATACAATTATAATACAATTCTAAGTTATGAGTAGCTAATGTATATTGTAGACTACTGTTTTTATTTTTAAAACGGTGTGAAAATTCATAAATTATTCATCTTTGACTTGTCAAAGTAACGTTACCTTTCCTCATATCCTCATAGTAACTAAAACTTTTAGTTATTCTTTTTCTGCTGGCTGCCCGTAACTTACAAATATTTATATGGTAGTAAGCATTTTTTAAAGGGAAATTAAACATTACAACAGGAAAATGTACCTTTTGGAAAACAAAAACAAACTGTGAGTCTGCACATGCGCATAACCGGTGAGTAGTAAATCTCGATGGGTATCATGAATCGTCTATGGAATCGTCAGAACACCTGTTGTGTGTGTGTGTGTGTGTGTGTGTGTGGGCCAATGTCATCCGGTCCGCAGTTCACTCGTTTTTCTTGAGTCAATAACAGAGTCCCGAGGGTCAAAGGTCGAGTCTCGAGATGTCATAAAACTGATATTTCAACGTTCCTCTCATTTCTCACTTGTTCAACTGTCTGTCTGACATTTCCTCTCTACTTCACACACACACACACACACATACATCTCATTCTTCATCATTTACATCAGTACTAAGATTGACTGAATTGCACTTCCAGTCTCATGTTTTGAGATTTTTACTATTTTTTAAAAGAAGTCTCTTCTAAAAAAAGGTTTAAAAAGACAGTTATATTGTGAAATATTATTAGAATATACAGTAAAGTGTAATTTATTCCTGAATTTTCAGCATCATTACTCCAGTCACATGATCCTTCAGAAATCACTCTAATATGAGGATCTGATGATCAACAAACATTGAAACGTTGAAGGTCAGTACGAATTTTTATTTTATTTTTGGGGGGAATTAAAAAAATAAATCAATACTTTTATTCATCAAGGACGAATTAAATTGATCAAAAGTGACAGTAAAGACTTTTATAATGTTACAAAAGATTCTATTTCAGATAAATGCTGTTCTTTTGAACTTTCTATTCATCAAATAATCCTGAAATAAAATTGTAAATAATTGTTTTCAACACTGATAATAATGAGAGAGAAAAATCATCAAACACTCTTAAAAATGCTGGGTTGTTGTTCTAACCCAAATTTGGGTAAAATATGGGAAAACCCCCAAATGTTGGGTTAAAAATGTCATTTAAACATTTAACCCAATTGCTGAGTTTGTCCATATTTGACCCAAAGATGGGTTAAAACAACCCAGCATTTTTTTAGAGTGTATTTGAGTGATTTCCGAAGGATCATGTGACACTGAAGACTGGAGTAATGATGCTGAAAATTCAGGAATACTATATATTCACATAGAAAACAGTTTAAATTGTCCTAATATTTAACAATATTACTGTTTTGTAGTTCTTTTTAATGAAACAAATGCATTCTTGGATACACTTCTTTTAAAAAACATTAAAAACCTTAGCGATTCAAGACTCGACTGGTAGCTAGTGCATATTTTTAACTTTCAAATCATCAAATTCAATCGTAAGCTGGTTTGTTTTGGCTTTAAATATGTAAAATAAGCCGACGTGAGATTGAGTCCAGCGAGAAACCTTATCTCACAGACGTTCGGAAACATCATTTCCCTGCAGATACAAACACAATGCAAATCTTCCAGTGAGACGCTTCACTTTTATATTCTAGGATTTCATGCTTTCGATTCAGCTTGAAGATAACTAAATATGTTGTTTTAAGTACAATCTCTTCCGCGGATGTTGCTTTGTGGAGTGGTTTCACAGTAAGGGCCCCGTTGAGCAGTTTTGGCCATAGATATGGTTTTGGCCCCTGAGGGACTGATCATGGATTTCAGGTGACACACACTCAATCATGTTAGAAACCTGATTTTGTCATGCATGTGTATTTAACACACTACATTCTTCACACAGATACTGTCTCATTCTTCCCCTTATCTCAGTGGAAGCGCCCCATGTGTAAACTGCCATAATGATAAGAGAGAATCAACAACAGTGAGTGTGTGTTGTGTTCAGCGAGGCCCCGCCCACTGCCATGATGACGCGCCTCATTTCGAACATCACACCACTGTTAAGCCACGCCCCCCGCGGGCTTCATTGAAATGGATGTTTTTTCCCCGTGAGGAGGATTTGCCCTGTCACCGTTGGCGAGAGTACGGTACCGGTCCACACGAGCTTCAGAAGTTACTCACGGAGATCTGTTACCAGTGAAGTGAACTGAACAGCTTGTGATTGTTCAGGGGATGGAGATTCGGATCAGCGCTCGGCTCGGTTTCATCTGCTCGGTTCTTCTGATTCACTGTGTCCACGGAACCCGTAAGTGTCAGTTTATGAATATTAATAATATGATGAGGTAGAGCTGCTTCTGTGACAGTGACCGTTGCTGTGTGTGATGATGACGAGTGACCGTTGCCCATTTAAAACAATTCTGAATCTACCATCCTTTAATTCTTGGCTTTTTCTGATGTTATGTTCAAACTGTCTCCTGTGAGTTTGATTGAACAGTTTTAGGTTGTTTGGTTTTTTTTTAGCATAGGTTATTTTATGCAGCGGGTATTTTTATAATACATCCGGTTTCGGTGTTTTTTATTCATTTATTAACTGCCTCAGTCTCGATTCAGTCATACCGAACAAGCGGTACAGGAATAAACGCGTCTCCTGATTGGCCGCGGGCGCGCTGTTGTCGCTGATTGGTTGGACGTGCTGATCAGGTACTTTAAAATTCGGTTTCTGATTGGTCGCTTTCGACGGGATGACAGTCACACTAGAATCACTGATAAGAGTCTGTACATCAACACACTCCGCTGATATCATGTAATAAAGAGTCTGTTTATGAGTTTATACATCACTTTTCATGTTTTATGAGGTGTGCACGTTTGTGTAAGTTAAATGGAAAAGTCTAGAGAAAGTGCAGGGCAACGATTAATCGCGATTAATCACATCCAAAATAAAAGTTTGTTTACATAATATATGTGTGTGTACTGTGTATAATTATTTTGTATACATAAATGCACACATATTTATGATATATTTGCATTTATATACTGTATATTTATACATAATTTATATTATATATATAAATAATATTTTTTTTCTTAAATATATACATACATACATGCATGTGTGTGTATTTATATATGCAAAATAATTATACACAGATTATGTAAACACAAACTTTTATTTTGGATGCGATTAATCGTTGCCCAGCATATAACAATAGTTTTTTTTAGTATTTAAATGATCATTTTCTTTTATAAATTATAAAAGACAGATGCCTTTTCAATTTTAGGATGGGGTCCGTCACACCAGGATGGTCATATTTGGCATCAATCTAAGAGATTATAACCCCCAGGTCGATCACTGTTGTGGAAACGCTCGTCTAAGTTTCACCGCAAGTGGTTTATCCAGTTCTTGACAGATTCTCGGACGATGTCACACACACCCAATCACATCACATCAGTCACTGTTTATGCAGTGAAACACACACACACACACTGAGATTCAATGGCAGATTTATTTTCATGTGTTTGTATTAAGGATTCAGTGATTCTGATAATGTTTTGCATCTGCTTCTCATTTAATGAGTGTGTTTGAAGTTTCACTGTTGGGAAATATTGGGAAACACTGAGAGGGCGTGTGTGTGTGTGTGTGTCACTTCTGCTCAGTTACTGGAATAGATGAGTGAGAGAGATAGGGTGATCTGGTCTGGAACTGTGTTTGGGAGTGAATCTCACTCACTTACACACACACACACATGGTGGCCTCCTGTCGTACTGTGTATTTGAGGAATTTTGAGCAAAACCAGCTGAGTTACTTTATTTCTTTGGTTTATATCAAGGCCAGAAATAGTTTCTCTGTCATCGTAACGCATAAACATCCAGAGTCATCCCTCTCTTCTCCAAACATCATTCTGGATCTTTTCCGTCAAGCTCCGCCCCCTCATTTCTACCGCATCTTGATTATGCAAATGTTTCCATAGAGACCAGAGTGAGCAACTGGTGGTGTGATTATTAACTCCGCCTCTGTCCATTGTCTTAAAGAGACAGTACACACCCGTCATCACTCACACATTGAATATTTATGAGTGTGTAACGATCAGCTCTCTCTCTTCTCTCTCTCCATTGATGTGCGTTAACATGTAAATCACATGTGTGTTTCTATCAGATGTTTACAGAAGTCATGATGTCCAAGGATAAGGACACATAGCTAGATTATGATGACTCATAACGAATAATATGTCAAACATGTGAAGCTTGTATGTGACGAGTGTGTGTGTGTGTGTGTGTCAGGTGCAGCAGGCTGCAGTCAGGAGCAGTTCAGGTGTGCAAACGGGAAATGCATCACCAGCCGATGGGTTTGTGACGATGCAGACGATTGTGGAGACGGAAGTGATGAGCTGCTTACGTCCTGCCGTGAGTCACACACTCCTCCGTCTCTTAACAAACATTATTCATTAAAGTCCCACTTTATGCAATTTTAATATCACCTACAAAAGGTTTACATACAATTAAATTTCCTCATGATCAGCTCTTTTCTCTCAGTGTCTGAAACGCTTCAGTCTCTCTAAGCCCCGCCTCTCTGAGTGCTGCTCTGCTCTGATTGGTCGGAAGCAAACGCTCATTATCATATCTGAATCTGAGCTCTTGATCGCAGTGATGCGAACAGTAACGATGGCGTGTGTTTTACCGTATCAATCTCAAACAGCGTCTTATCGACACGAACCGAACTTTTCCAGTCTCAGATTCACTACAGTGATTGAGGGCGGGGCTAAGAGATGCTGATCAGCCAATCAGGAGCATTATGCAAAGTGAGACTGAAATAACTGATGACTCGTTTCTGTTCAGAATTGACTAGGACTGTCAAAACGATTAATCGCGATTAATCGCATCCAAAATAAAAGTTTGTGTTTACATAATATATGTGGGGGCACTGTGTATAATTATTTTAGAAATATAAACACACACACATGCTTGTATATATTTAAGAAATATTTTCATGTATGTTTTGAGTTTAGATTTATATGTAATTTATATTATATATAAATACAAATATTTTATAAATAAATAATATTTTTTTTCTTAAATATACATGCATGTGTGTTTTTTTATATATATATACAAAATAATTATACACAGTGCCCCCACATGTATTATGTAAACACAAACTTTTATTTTGGATGCGATTAATCGCTCTGACAGCCCTAGAATTGACAAAAACTTAATTAATCTGCACTTTAATTTTTGAAACTTTGCAGACTTTTTACATTTACACACTACATGAAAGGTCACATCCTAAAAGGCATAATAGAGGCACTGTACGGTGTTTTAGCATGATGAGTGTACATGTAACCTCATTAAAGTTCATTAATCTCTGTTTTCCACAGGAGAGAAGTCGTGTTCGCCGGGCCAGTTCAGCTGCGGCGGGCGTCTGAATCAGTGTGTGTCCACTAGATGGCACTGTGACGGGAAGACTGACTGCGAGAACGGCGCGGACGAGCAGGGCTGCGGTAAACACCACGTTTTTCCGAAAGCTGTCTATATCGTGAATAAGTCACGGCTGAAGGGCTAGCCTAGCCTCTCGTACCTGATTGCTTTTATAAAATGGTTATCACACAATTCAAACATTAACCCTCTGGGGTTCTTCAGGTCATTTTTAAATAAAATTTTGTTTTTTAACACAATTTTAACGACAATTTAAATTTTTTTAATAAAAAAATGTTAAAAATCGCAGCTTCATCGGAATGGTCCGAAACTTGGTGACTTTATTGGTACTTGGTATATGAACACCCAAAAAAATTGGGGACAAGATTTGAAAAGTCTAAGTGGTCGTAAAAAAAATAGTCACACTCAGGACCTTCGGGTCAAAAATGACCCGCATAGGAAATGAATGGGAAATTGGCAAAAATGTGAAAATACTGAGTTTTTTTGTGCGTACAATCTACAAATCAGCAACGATCTTGAAAAAAAGCACACAACAGTGAAGGGGTTAATCTATAAAACATCAAGAGTGCAAAACAAACACATCCACACACACACACACACCAAAAAATTCAGATTATACATATGTTTTGCATTTTTAAAAAGAGATTGCATCCATCTAATTTCAAAAATTGCTTTTATGAGGCCTAGGCTTGACTCTAAAATGAAATACAGCTTTAAAAAAAAATTTAAAAAAATATATTTTTTAAAATATTTTTTTTCTATTATATTCAATGGTGGAAAATTTGGTCATAATTATTGCATTAATACTAATTATAATTTTTTTTTATTTTTGAAATTTTCTCAAAACACCAAAAAAGAAAAGAAAAAATATTATTAAAAAAAATTAAAAAATTATGATTTTCATTTTTAAATATGAATCCCGCCCTTCGGGTCAATTTTGACCCGAAGGTCCTGAGTGTGACTGTTAAACGAAGAACCCCAGAGGGTTAAAGGCAAAGATTACGTATCAATGCAACTTTCCGCTGGAAGGAAGGCGACAAAGAGAAGACTTTTATATTGAAAGAACTTGTGATCTGGGAGTTTTATCATGAACAAAACACAGCTATTGACCAATCAGAATCAAGGACTGGAACTAACCCTTTTAAAGAGCTCACGTTTGATGACGAGTGACGTTCTGTTGTGTTTATTGCTGTTTTAGCGCTGAAGAACTGCACGGATGAGGAGTTTCGCTGTCGCAGCGGTCAGTGTGTGTCGCAGGCGTTCGTCTGCGATGAGGATTCGGACTGTGACGACGGCAGTGATGAGGACTCGTGTCCCGTCCCCACCTGCAGCCCCGGCTCCTTCCAGTGCAATAACTCCGTGTGTGTGCCTCGGCTCTGGGCCTGCGACGGGGACGCCGACTGCGCCGACGGGTCCGACGAGTGGCCCCAGAACTGCCCGTCCGGGACGGGGCCGAAACCGCAGCCGGCCTGCAGGGGTCACGAGTTCCTTTGTGGCAGCGGAGAGTGTGTTCACGGCAGCTGGAGGTGCGACGGAGGCTTCGACTGCAGCGACCGCTCCGACGAGGACAACTGCAGTGAGTTCAGTGTGCACATTTTAAAGGGCTCATATTAAAGGGTTACAACCAAATTCTAAGCCAGTGAAATTGATATATATATATATATATATATATATATATATATATTAATTGTGACAGTTTTTGATAAACATTTTTTGGCTTTTAAAGGGTAAAAATCCAGATGTTGGTAAAAAGTATAAGTAAAAGTATATAATTATATATATATATATATATATATATATAATTTTTTATTATAACCTACATTGAAAAAATATCAATATTTAATAATTGTATGATGGCTTTGTCCTCTAAGGACCTCTGGGTAATTTTTTAAACCATCATCCTTTGCTCACAGTTTCAAAATGACCCAAAGCCCTAAAATCATACTTAATTTTTTTTCTGTCCAGAAAGCTTATTTGATTTCATTTTGATTATATTTAATGCCATTTTTAAATATACCTTTATATATATATATATATATATATATATATATATATGAAGAGTTCAGATGCAAAAGCCTCTAAATGCCATTTGAAATTTTCTTCTAAAATGATCATTTTTATCAAACTTGTATATTTAAGTTCAGTAATTTCACTTAAATGGCAATGAAGATTACCTATTAATTGTCATTTAAGTGAAATTACTGAACTAAAATATACAAGCTTGATAAAAATGATCATTTTAGAAGAAAATTTCAAATGGCACTTAGAGGCTTTTGCATCTGAACTCTTCATATATATAATAGATAGATATATGTTAGATAGATAGATAGATAGATAGATAGATAGATAGATAGATAGATAGATAGATAGATAGATAGATAGATAGATAGATAGATAGATAGATAGGTGACAATTGAAAAATTATAATATGGTGCAAAAGTTCATTTATTTCAGTATTTATATCGACTCATTACATGCAAAGTGAGATATTTCAAGCCTTTATTTGTTATAATTTTGATGATTATGGATTACAGCTTATGAAAACCTTTTCACGATATTCTAATTTTGAATTTGGGATTTCATAAGCTGTAAGCCATGATTACAATAACAAATAATGGCTTGAAATATCTCACTTTATATATATATATATATATATATATTTTTTTTTTTCTTAAAATTACTAGATTCAATCATTAAATAATAAATAAACAGTAATTTAGTCATTTAAGCACATTCCTCACATTCTTTCAAATTAAATTCAAAATAGCTCGCATAACTCGCCTTTTAATTAAACTTACATTGGGTCTCTCTGTGCGACCTCGTGTCTAAGTTATGTATTTCAGAAATGTACAAAATGTATTCATTTAAACAATATAATCATTTAATGCAGGAACGATGAGCTCATTGAAGTAATGAATACTTGTTTGTTAAAAAATGATTATGACAATTAGAAAAACTGTAGCATTTTAAAGGTTTAGTATTCCTCTGACCGATGTGTGTGTGTGTGTGTGTGTGTTGCAGCTTCGCCCACGTGCCGCCCGGATGAGTTCCTCTGTAGTGACGGCGTCTGCATCCCAGGACAGCGTCAGTGTGACGGGAACCCCGACTGCCGGGATCAGAGCGATGAGATGGACTGTGTCATCGGTGAGAATCACACACACACACACACACACACACACACACACACACACACACAGATCATGTGTGTGAATGCAGCACTGGTGTAAATCTTGAATGCTTTAGTGCGACAGACTGAAGTTTGGTCTCTTTTTAAAGACGACACTCGGCAGATTATTCCTGAAGTTTAAAAAAGTGAAATTACGTATATAAACGTTTATTACGTTTATATGTGCAAAAATACTATTTTCAATTTTTATATGAGATATATATATTTTCAAAAACTCTAAAACTGCAAGAATATCAAAGCCATAAATCTAAACAAGTTGTGTTCAGAATTTGAGGTTGATCTCTCAGTAAACGAGCGTTCAGTGTGTGTGTGTGTGAGTGTGTGTGTGGCTGCAGTACCGAACGCTTCCACTAGAGGAAACTCTCCATTCATTTCCAATGCTCTTGTTTCTGACCGCGAGCGGCACAAGCGTGACTATTCTTTCAGAACTGTTTAACCCGTCCATGTTTTCTTCTTTACACAGCAAGTGTTTAAACTTTTACCAGGTTTTTAAGTGTGTTAAGCTGTTGGCTGTGTGTCTGTCTGTAGTGAACAGGTGCGAGGAGCCGAGTCGGTTTAAGTGTCGCAGTGGCGAGTGTATCAGCGCGGACCAAGTGTGTGACGGAAAGAAGAACTGCATGGACTGGTCAGATGAGCCTGTCAAAGACTGCAGTGAGTATCGCCTCAGTGTTCCTGTAGTGTGTGTGTGTGTGTGTGTGTGTGTGTGATCTGCACCAACAACAAACTGTGTGAAATTAACATCTTTATTTTTCCAACTATCGCTGTGATCAGATCATACACACAGAATCACACACGAGTTCTTGTCATCAATATGTTTTATTAACCCTTGTGCTTAAATTTAATAATGTTACACAGAGGTCCTTAGAGGACAAAAAAATGTTTTACAATTATATTCATATTTTTTCCCACTTTCGCTGATTTTAACCCTTTAAATGCCTAAATATAATTATTATATATTGTTTTTTTTAAATTATAATTTCTTTTTACCAACATCAGGATTTTAACCCTTTAA
Organism: Cyprinella venusta; assembly: GCA_038021265.1. Lineage (NCBI taxonomy): Eukaryota > Metazoa > Chordata > Actinopteri > Cypriniformes > Leuciscidae > Cyprinella > Cyprinella venusta. The sequence continues at coordinate 1,211,804 of CM075868.1, forward strand.
TTGCCTAAAATATAATTATTATATATTGTTTTTTTTTAATTATAATCTCTTTTTAACAACATCAGGATTTTAACCATTTAAATACCTAAAATATAATTATTATATATTGTTTTTTTTTTTTTGTTAATTATAATTTCTTTTTACCAACATCAGGATTTTAACCTTTTAAATGCCTAAGTTTAATTATAATATATTGTTTTTTTATTGTAATTCATTTTTACCAACATCAGGATTTTAACCCTTTAAATGCCTAAAATATAATTATTATATATTGTTTTTTTTTTAATTAAATTTCTTTTTACCAACATCAGGATTTTAACCATTTAAATACCTAAATTTAATTATTATATATTGTTTTTTTTGTTAATTATAATTTCTTTTTACCAACATCAGGATTTTAACCTTTTAAATGCCTAAATTTAATTATAATATATTGTTTTTTTTTATTATAATTCATTGTTACCAACATCAGGATTTTAACCCTTTAAATGCCTAAATATAATTATTAAATATTTTTTTAAATTATAATTTCTTTTTACCAACATCAGGATTTTAACCCTTTAAATGCCTAAAATATAATTATTATATATTGTTTTTTTTTATTATAATTTCTTTTTAACAACATCAGGATTTTAACCATTTAAATACCTAAAATATAATTATTATATATTGTTTTTTTGTTAATTATAATTTCTTTTCACCAACATCAGGATTTTAACCATTTAAATACCTAAAATATAATTATTATATATTGTTTTTTTTTTTGTTAATTATAATTTCTTTTTACCAACATCAGGATTTTAACCCTTTAAATGCCTAAATATAATTATTAAATATTTTTTTAAATTATAATTTATTTTTACCAACATCAGGATTTTAACCCTTTAAATGCCTAAATATAATTATTAAATATTTTTTTAAATTATAATTCATTTTTACCAACATCAGGATTTTAACCCTTTAAATGCCTAAATAAAATTATTAAATATTTTTTTAAATTATAATTCATTTTTACCAACATCAGGATTTTAACCCTTTAAATGCCTAAATAAAATTATTAAATATTTTTTTAAATTATAATTCATTTTTACCAACATCAGGATTTTAACCCTTTAAATGCCTAAAATATAATTATTATATATTGTTTTTTTTATTATAATTTCTTTTTACCAACATCAGGATTTCACCCTTTAAATGCCCAAAAATGTTTGTCAAAAAACTCTGTTATTATATATTAATATTATTTTCCACTTTCACTTTAATTTTTTACCGACATCAGGATTTAACCCTTAAATGGCTCTTTTTTTTAATTTTAAAAAATAAAATAAAATTTGAAAATAAAAATTTGAAGACAGCCTTTGTGTTTTTCCTCCTGCATCTCCAGTGGTCACAGATGATCATGTGACATGTGTGTGTTTCCTCTGTGCAGACACTAACGAGTGCCTCTTGAACAACGGCGGCTGTTCTCACACCTGCAACAACCTGAAGATCGGGTACGAATGCTTGTGTCCGACGGGATTTCACCTGATCAACCGCACGCACTGTGAAGGTGAGCGACCGTCCCGATGACCCAGTGCATGATGGTCCGTGAGTGTGTGTCTGGTCTCATGATGTGTTTGTGTGTAGACGTTGATGAGTGTTTAGACGCTGACAGATGCTCTCAGATCTGTGTAAACCTGCCGGGCAGCTTCAAGTGCGACTGTAATGAAGGATTTGAGCTGGATCACATGACCAAAGACTGCAAAGCTCTTACAGGTAAACCAGTGACTGTGATGATCAGTGAGAACTGTGACTGTATGCCAATCCAGCCCTGATGTAAACGTGTTGGTCTCAGGATCGGGAGCGTTCCTGCTCTTCAGCACGCGTCACGAGGTGAGGAAGCTGGCACTGGGCAGCAGGGAATACACGTCCCTGATCCGCCAGCAGAAGAACGTGGCGGCGCTGGACGTGGACATCGCCAACGACAGGATCTTCTGGTCCGACGTGAGCCAGAGAAAGATCTACAGGTGAGGGAGGGTGGTGGTTTCGATGGCCAAAGAAAGCAGGAGCTCATAATATGATCAAATGTGCTCATGTGACTGAAATCAGCACTTCCCAGGAAATTGATGCAAAATATCTGTAATTAAAAAGGAAGTTGCTGCAATCAGGGAAGAAACTGTGGCTCTTTCTCCCTCCACCATAAGCGAGTGTGTGTCGAGCGTCAGACAAAACACAGTAACCGCTGTCGTGTTCTCTGGCGTTCGGGAACACACTCGTGTGTGTGTGAGACGCTTCTGGCGTGATCATTCTGATCACACACACTTTCAGAAACACCAAACCAACATTAGAGACGCTGCGACGCCATTGGTCCACTGATTACTCCAGTTATCCAATCACAGCCGGTGCTGAGGGAAACTCACTTTTTTTTGTTGCGCATCGAGGGATTTATTCAGTAAATGCGTTTCCTTCGTAATTTATTTATTTATTTATTTTTTGCGATATCCTAAAATTTGCATAAATACAAATTCAAGAATAAAATAAAATAATTTATGTGTTTTATAGCATTCCTCATAACCAGTGTTGGGTAAGTAATTAATTACTAGTTACTGATTACCTCTTCAACAGTGTAATTAGATTACTGCACTAATTACTCTCTCTAAAAAGTATTTAATTACTAATTACTTTCAAAATCCCATATCAATCTCAACCAGCTGAATAACAGAAGGATAGACATGAATCTGTTTTAATTCTTTCAAATAAATACTATAAAATTGCATGAATTATCCTTAAACTGAGCAAGGTGGAGAAGGTTACATTATAAAAACATACTTTTTAACATCAGACAATATATTTCGATGTTAAACCCACTATTGTTTTATGTCTGATCTCATGACATTTCACACTTTTTTCATACATATTTTACAATAATTCATACGAGTGTGGTCGTACGATTTAGACACCTCTTAAAATGCATACGAATCGCTTAGGGCTGTCAAAACGATTAATCAAGATTAATCGCATCCAAAATAAAAGTTTGTGTTTACGTAATATATGTGGGGGCACTGTGTATAATTATTTTAGATATATAAACACACACACACATGCTTGTATATATTTAAGAAATATTTTCATGTGTATTCTGTTTATAGATTTATATATAATTTATATTATAAATAAATATAAATATTTTATATATAAATTTTTTTTTTCTTAAATATACATGCATGTGTGTTTTTATATATATCTAAAATAATTATACACAGTGCCCCCACATATATTATGTAAACACAAACTTTTATTTTGGATGCGATTAATCGCGATTAATCGTTTTGACAGCCCTAGTGAGATCGGATTGATCCATACACAGTATTTACCTCAATTACATCAGAGGTAACTGTAATTAAATTACAGATAAATGAAGAGTAATCCCTCACTTTACATTTTCAAGGGAAAAGTAATTAAATTACAGTAACTAATTACTTAGTAATGTACTTTGTACTTTGTGTTTGGCAGCGCCGCGACTGCTGACCCCGCCCACCTAACCACTGTGATTGACAGCCAGATCTCCAAGCCCGAGGGTCTGGCTGTGGACTGGATCCACGGGAACATCTATTGGACGGATGGCGAGCTGCAAACCATCTCCGTGGCGACGGCGGACGGCGGGAAACGCAAGACGCTAGTCAGCGACGGCCTGCAGCGCCCTCGCGCGATCGTCGTGGATCCTCAACACAAGTGAGTGCGCTAACTGGGATTTAGTATAGACCATTTCAAAAGATGTAAACAACACTGGCCCAGAAGCACTTCCTGTTTCAGTTTTTTAACACTACATAAAAGCCGTGATAAAATACAACCAACAGAACATTTCAAACTGAATCAAAAAGTTAAACAAACATCTTTAAGAAGTTTTCTTTACATGTGAAATAAAGAAAACAGTTACAAACTGAAACAGGAAGTGCTTCTGGACCAGTGTTGTTTACATCTTTTGAAATGGTCTATATGTACACTTCTTCAAACAGATCATAGACTGCTTTGTAACGTTTGTATTGTGAAAAGCGCAATGCAAATAAATGTGAATTGTTGTTTCATGTCACGTAGTTTCATGTTCTGGACGGACTGGGGCGAGTCGGCCCGGATTGAGAAGAGCGGACTGAACGGTGCCGATCGGACGCCTCTCGTCACAAACAACATCGTCTGGCCGAACGGCATCACGCTCGGTGAGTCTGACGCGCAGATGATGCGTGCGAACCGTAGACTGTAAAAAAATATGGGCGTAGTGTGCGTGACATCACCTGTAGTGTTTCTGAAGAGCATTTTTGAAGCTCAAAGTGGGCGGAGCCGGCCGTCGCCATCTTGGCCGCGCGTCACTCCCGGATAAACGAAAATGTGCAGCGAGGCGGATTAGCTGAGGTGACGCTACCGCTAATCCACCTGTCATTCAAGTGGCCACGCCCTTAATTATGCCGAACTTTAAGGCTTAATATAATTTAAACGGATGAGTTATAAAAATATTCACCCCCGTCACAGTCGTCATGAAGGGTGACATTAGCGATATAGACCAAAACCACTTTTAGCATCAAACTGTAAACATGTTTTATTCTGCCGTAAAGTTGGGCGTTTTAACATGCGGGTCTATGGGAGTGAGTCTCTCCTGGAGCGCCTCTAGTGGCCAGTGGAGGAACTGCACTTCTGTGTTGGATGCACCTTTAATTATGCAGAACTTTAAGGCTTAATATAATTTAAACGGATGAGTTATAAAAATATTCACCCCGTCACAGTCGTCATGAAGGGCGACATTAGCGATATAGACCAAAACTACTTTTAGCATCAAACTGTAAACATGTTTTATTCTGCTGTAAAGTTGGACGTTTTAACATGCGGGTCTATGGGATTGAGTCTGCTCCGCAGCGCCTCTAGTGGCCAGTGGAGGAACTGCACTTCATTGTTGGATGCCCCTTTAATTATGCAGAACTTTAAGGCTTCGTATAATTTAAACGGATGAGTTATAAAAATATTCACCCCCGTCACAGTCGTCATGAAGGGTGACATTAGCGATATAGACCAAAACCACTTTTAGCATCAAACTATAAACATGTTTTATTCTGCTGTAAAGTTGGGCATTTTAACATGCGGGTCTATGGGATTGAGTCTCTTCTGCAGCGCCTCTAGTGGCCAAAGGAGGAACTGCACTACTGTGTTGGATGCACCTTTAATTATGCCGAACTTTAAGGCTTAATATAATTTAAACGGATGAGTTATAAAAATATTCACCCCCGTCACAGTCGTCACGAAGGGCAACATTAGCGATATAGACCAAAACCACGTTTAGCATCAGATTGTAAACATGTTTTATTCTGCTGTAAAGTTGGGCGTTTTAACATGCGGGTCTATGGGATTGAGTCTGCTCCGCAGCGCCTCTAGTGGCCAAAGGAGGAACTGCAGGTTAACTCACTCAGTGTCTGATTTAAGAGAGTAATCGCTTGGTGTGTCAACACATGTGGTGTTTGTGTTCAGATGTGTTGAATCAGCGTCTGTACTGGGTCGACTCAAAGCTACACACGCTGTCCAGCATCGGGGTGAACGGAGACGGGCGGCACACGCTGATCTTCAGCCCACAGAAGCTGCCGCATCCGCTGGCGCTGGCCGTGTTTGAGGTGCGTGGCGCTGGCCGATTCTTACTTTATGTTTTGTTGCAGTGGTCAGGTCCTCACGAGCCGCTGTGTCTCTGTCTGTCCAACAGGAGAACGTCTTCTGGACCGACGTGTCCAACAGCGCCATCTGGAGCGCCAACCGCATGACGGGCCGTGACATCACTCCTGTGGCTGAACATCTGCAGTCTCCTGAGGACATCGTGCTGCATCACAGTCTGAAACAGCCTACAGGTGAACACACACACACACACACACATCATGTGTCTTTGATGACGTTCAGGGCTTGACATTATCAAACGCGGGTGTATTTCAGCAGTGGCGTGCAACGCTATTTCTCCTATTTGCCACTTTTTTGTTGGGTTGAATTTTATTTATAATTCCTCTTTTAATTGTAGTCTTTTAAAAAGGCACTTAAAATAGTCAACTAAGTTATTTTTATTTATTTTTTTGTACATTACATATTTGAAACACTTCATATGAAGAGTTCAGATGCAAAAGTCTCTAAATGCCATTTGAAATTTTCTTCTAAAATGATAATTTTTATCAAACTTGTATATTTAAGTTCAGTAATTTCACTTAAATGACAATGAAGATTACCTATTAATTGTCATTTAAGTGAAATTACTGAATTTTAAATATACAAGTTTGATAAAAATGGTCATTTTAGAAGAAAATTTCAAATGGCATTTAGAGGCTTTTGCATCTGAACTCTTCATATAGATTTACTTATAATTTATATTTACACATAAACATATACATATACACATAAAGCCACCTCTCAGTACTAAATCGAGCTCTTTTTGCTCCTTATTGCGCTTAAACCTTTATCACTGTTAAAAAAGGACAACACTTAAGGTGTTTGGGGTCATTTTGACCCCAGACTTTTAAAGAGTGATTGCATAAGGAAATATACATTTTTTATATGGAAAACTATATATCATTTTTTAAATTCACTTCTCAACTAATCATTTATGCTGTGTTTTTATGGAATTTTTTAAGTTTTCTACCTATTTACTGCACAATTACATAACTAGGCCATAAATTGGCTCATTGGCTGTTTTTTAAATAAAAAAACACTTAAATTATGATGATAATTAAATCTAAACAGTTTTTGGACATTGCTCTATGTGTTTGGGATAGAATACTACCATCTGGTGGTTAGTCGAAAAACAGTTTTTCTTATAGTTAAGGAATTAAAGCGCAATGACCACATCTTTCCAATAGCGAGACTCATTCATTTTCACTTCATTTTTCTTGATGCTTCAAGTTCTCCTCACAACTTGATATATATGATATATATATATTTTGTGAATTGCACAAAATATTTTTGTCAAAATTAGAGCTTGTCGTTGTTGTCTGATACATTTTGAATTATTTGTTTATGCAAATTATTATACATACGTTTGCATAAATACTACAAATCAGCACTATGACATGACTGTATACACACACTTCATTTTAGAAAATTATTTATCAACAATTATTAATTTTTTTAGAACAAGACATTTTAGAACAAATAAATTTAATAAACCAAGTACATAAACCAATATAATACAAAACAACAGCACTAATAAACTGTAATGAACAGGATGCACACATGTGTGTGTTTGTGTGTGTGTGGCTGTGTGTGTGTGTGTGAGATAGAAAGCTCATTCCACTTTGTGTTTATGCTCTAGGACCAGCCCTTGAATTTAAAAAAAATATGTTAGATTTATGCCAGTTTTGTTTGTTTTATTTGCCAATTTCTGTAAAAATGCTCTCTGTTGCAGTCATGACATGTGTGTGTTTGTGTGTGTGTATGTGTGTGTGTATGAGATAGAAAGTTTGTTCTACTTTCTATTTATGCTCTAGGACCGGACCTTGGTTTATATGTGGAAAATTTCAGATTTATAATGGATTTACTTTTAATTTTTTGACAATCAAAATGGAAAAAAGCATTTTTTTTTTCATTTTCCCATTCATTTTCAATGTGGGGTCACAATGGTAAACACAATGGTAAATTTTTTTTTACACACCTTTAGAACAACCAAATCAAGCCCAGATTTTTTTGTGCATGTTTAGATAGATTATGTAGGAAAAGTCACCGAGTTTCATGTCCCTGAGATGAAGGGAACCTTTTTAAAAAAATAAAGTAAAAGTCCAGCGGGGTCAAAATGACCCCAAACAGTGATTAAGGGTTAAGTGTTGAGAAAGAAATGGCACGAATGGATCCGTGCGTCAGGTCCTAAAGTGACCTCAGCCTGATAAACTCGCTGCCAAACTATAAAATTAAAAATATATGGCAGTAGTTTTTCATCATGGAATCTATGTCAAACTTATAGCCAGTAAAAGTTGTTAACCACTTGAGTGTTTAGCAAAGCAGTTAATGTCAAGCCCAGTGACGTCATTATCTGTGTGTTTTCAAGTAAAAGCACTTCAGTTGTTGATCTGCATGTTTGTCTTGCTCATGAGGAAGTGATGTCATTTGCAGGAAGAAACTGGTGCAGGGAAGCGGCTCTGGTCAACGGCGGCTGTGAGTTTCTGTGTCTGCCGGCGCCGCAGATTAACGCACGTTCACCCAAATACACGTGTGCGTGTCCTGATCACATGACCCTGGGCGAGGACATGAGGACGTGTGTGTCAGGTACGTTTCAGCCTCTCCGTTTCACCGCAACGTCGTATTTTTGTCTTGTTTCCAGTCCGAATATCTAACAATTCCTAAATCAAGACGCATTTACTAGATGAGTGAAATCATATTATGAATTAATCGAAATTAAGAGAGCTGATGCTTAAAACAAGCAAAATTATCTGCCACTCGGGCTAAGAAAAATAATCTCATTCAAACAGAAACAAGATTATTTTCCTGACCCCATTGGCTGATTATTTAGCTTGTTTTAACCCTAAAACCGTATTCTGGACAAATGTGGGCAAAATAGTTTTGATTTATTTTTAAAAAAACACTTCCCTTGATCTGAGCGGTACAAGACTTGGCTACTTTTCCTAAGTTTGCCTCCTGAACACACAATTTTTTTTTGACTCAATTCTACAATGTTAAATGGGTGAAAAAAACCTCCTTAATCTTGTATTTGGGTCAAAAATGGGCACCCATAGAAATGAATGGGAAAAACTGCAATTTAAAGCGTTCTAAAATAAGACAAAATAATACACAAAGTCACTTTATCTTTAGGTTTTAGCTCAAAGAACTTATTGGAATGATATTTTAATGTAGTTAAAAAAATTAAAAAAATAAAACTACATAGCAATTAATTTACATAAAAAATAATTTGCATAGAAAATATGGTACTTTTTGAAGTAAATAAATTCAAAAGTACCCCCCCAAATAAAAAAAACACCATAAATGGATAGACAAAACTTTATCGAAGACAGTGATATAACATTTATAATAAATAAAAATTAGGATCACACCTGAGTGTCCACATTTGTCCACAATTACAGGATTAAGGGCTATAAAGTGAATACGGTTTGAGGGTTAAGTTAACCAAGCTGTGGGAAGACGCTTTCATTATAATGTTTATCTGTGTAGGTCCGAACACCACAGCGCCACCTCAGGTGACGTCGAGAACTGCAAGCAGAACATCTGTGCCGTCTCAACATCAGCGCGGAGACGCCACACAGACGGGCTCTCGCAGAGGTCAGTTCCTGCCTGTTCATTCGCTCATGTTCCAGTGTTAACTTCACAGACGAAAACAAGACGATAACTAACAAAAACAGTTTTATATGACAAAACTATGACGAAAATCTATTGACATTTTCGTCAACTAACAAAAACTAGACGAAAATGTTCGGTAGGGACGATTTGGTAAGCGATCCAGTTAGGGATGTCAATTTTCACAAATTCCCATGATCCATCGTCGTTCAAATTAACGATCAATTAATTGATTAATCGTCAGCCGCTGCAGTGTCTTATGGCCAACAGCAGAACAGGGTCTGCAAATGCTGCTCAAAACACTGTGTTTCTCACCAAATTAATGAGAATGTTTTTTAATCTAAATAAAGGGCTAGTGGGATTGTAAAATGTTTCGATGTGATTTATAATTAAGTTAATTATTTAATAATCAAATAAAACGACTATTTAACATGTCACCAATCGCCTCAGATGCACTTGTCAGAATGTGTACGAACTGAAAACGGCAACTAAACCCAATGATTTCACAACCAATTAATAAAATATGTTGTGGATTCCTGGAACAACGCAACACGGCAACTCAACCCAAATAATTCACGATGTTTTATTACAATATTGTTTTCTTTATAATGTTATGTAATATGGCAGACCGATATTATCGGCCGATATTAGGCATTTTCCAAACTATCGGTATCGGCAGTTATAATGGCCGATAAATGAATATTTCAAAAATGAAATAAAAACGGACGAAACACGCTTGAACCATGTCATGAGTGTTGGAGTTGTATAGTTTGTCCACCAAAGGGCGCTCTACACAGTTGAGTTGGTCACGAGACCTACATCGCTTGAATAACAATTAAAAGATCATCCCCATCAGTTCTCTAAACTTAAATAAGAATGACAAAATCTGTGACTATCATGTCAAGTTTAAAATAAATAAATAAATAAAATATCGGCCGATATATCGGATTTTAAAACCCAAAAATATTTATCATATCGGCCTTCAAAATCCTTTATCGGTCGGGCTCTAGTATGGACAAATACACACAACATTATGTCTAAATATAAAGCAGTCGGTTATGTCTTTACAGAACGTAAACCGTTGTGAGATGAATATCGGATGTGCGTCACTTAAAGTGACAGTGCGTAATAAATCGAATGCCGTCTGTGCCCTTAATATTACTCAAACAACAAAAGAAAAAGAGAAAAGCATCCACTGCTCTTTAATAGCTGTTAATAAAGATGAATTACATTTCATTTGTACAAATAAATATGTCCGCTCAAAAGAATAAAGAGCGATGTTGTTATAAAGAATGTGTGTGTGAGTGCTAAATCTGTGTGTGTATCGCATGTTCAACCTTTAAAATCATTGGTATTAACTATTCTCCAGGAGTATATAATGGGTTTGGACATTTTAGAGAAATTCTAAATTAATTAATTGAACTAAACCCATTAGATTTTAGTCGACTAAAACTAAAACAATTCAGATGACTAAAAATAAATGGCGTTTTAGTCCAAAAATCTGTCATGTTCACACACTCGCCTCTTTACAGGAGCGGATGCAGAACACGAGCCGGTCTCCAGCCCTTCCCAGCATCCCACAGTCCTGTTCATCGCCTTTCCAGTCGGTCAGTAAATCCACAGTCGTGAAACACACTTTACTCGCTGAGCGATCGGCAGTGTGATGAACCGTGAGTGTGTGTGTGTGTCCCGCAGTGGCCGTGTGTCTGCTGGCGTTCGCCGCTGTGATGGTTTGGAGACACTGGCGTGTGAAGAACACCAACACCATCCACTTCTCCAACCCCGTGTATCAGAAGACCACCGACGACACGGTCCACATCTTCAGGAGCCCCAGCCTGGACGGGTACTCGTATCCATCGGTACGACACTGTTGGATTTCACATGTTTGACTTGCTCTCATATGTTTATGAAAATTAAAAATGAAAGGCACTGTAACAAGTGATTCAAACACACGGGATTCGTCCTGATGAGACATGAAACGAGACGCGATACAAAGTTACAGAGTAGAACAGAAATAAGACGTCTACGATTAATCAAATTAAATTAAAAATTAAAACACGAAATACACACTAATTTAAAGAATCCAAGTTTTAAAACAATATTCAATGATAATTTAGCATAATAAGTAGGGCTGTCAAAACGATTAATCGCGATTAATCGCATCCAAAAATAAAAGTTTGTTTACATAATATATGTGGGTGCACTGTGTATAATTATTTTAGATATATATATATATATAAAAACACACATGCATTTATATTTAAGAAAAAAATATTATTTATATGTTAAATATTTATATTTATATATAATATAAATTACATATAAATCTATATACAGAATATACATGAAAATATTTCTTAAATATATACTAGCATGTGTGTATTTGAAGACTTCAGATGCAAAAGCCTCTAAGTGCCATTTGAAATTTTCTTCTAAAATGATCATTTTTATCAAGCTTGTATATTTAAGTTCAGTAATTTCACTTAAATGGCAATGAAGATTACCTATTAATTGTCATTTAAGTGAAATTACTGAACTTAAATATACAAGCTTGATAAAAATGATCATTTTAGAAGAAAATTTCAAATGGCACTTAGAGGCTTTTGCATCTGAACTCTTCATTTATATATATATATATATATATATATATATATATATATAATTATACACAGTGCACCCACATATATTATGTAAACACAAACTTTTATTTTGGATGCGATTAATCGCGATTAATCGTTTTGACAGCCATAATAATAAGAGATTTTATACTAAATTTTATAGGCCGGTGTTTTTTGATAGGGTAATGAGGTCGGGAAAACGCCCCCCAAAAAAAATGATCACAAAAAAAAAGTGGTAAATCAAGAAGTTTTAATCCAACGCAATAACATTATAACACTGGCATTTTCAAGAAAAAAGAAAATCATCTCCACGTCGAACCGACCCGGATCAGGGTTAGATGTCGATACTGTCACAGTGAGATTGAGCCCTTAAAGGAGTAGTTCACTTTTAAATAAACTTTTGCTGATAATTTTCTCATCCTTCAGTCGAAAAGAAATGAAGGTTTTTGATGAAAACATTCCAGGATTTTCTCCATATAATGGACTTCAATGGGGTCCAAACGGTCCAAATGAGAGTTTCAGTGCAAACTGGTCAAAGGGCTTTAAACTATTCCAGACTATGAATAAGGGTCGAAACGATTGCTCTTTTAATAAATAAATAACAAAGTTTAAGTTTTATAAGCTCAAATGCTCGCGTTGAATGAACCAAATGGCTCAAAAAAATGATTCGTTCATTTTGATGAACAGGAGAGTCGCGAACGCGCATCACAGAACAGAGCAAGGCGAGCATTTGAGCTTATAAAACTTAAACTTTGTTATTTATTTATTAATTGAGCGATCGTTTCGACCCTTATTCATCGTCTGGAATCGTTTAAAGCCCTTTGAACAGTTTGCACTGAAACTCTCATTAATTTCTTTTCGACTGAAGAAAGAAAGACATGGACATCTCGGATGACACGGGGGCGAGTAAACTCTCAGTAAAGGTTTTTTGAAAAGTGAACGACTCCTTTAATGAGTGTGTGTTTGATGTGTGTGTTTGTGTCTCAGTGTCAGATGATCAGCATGGATGAAGACGCGGCCGCCTGACGCTCCTCCTGAATCTCTGTAAACGCTGCTCTGAAACTGAAGGACTCGTCCTGATGTGCCTCGTGACTCCAGGATCAAGCCTTTTTAAGTTTAACATCATGAGGAATGAAGAAACACACACACACACACACTCGTATCTAATGAATGTTCATCACTCTTCCGCCCGATGTCAGGAGAGTGTCTGAAACTCGTGGCTTTGCACACTCCAAACACGCGCTTTTAAGATCCAGTTATGAAGGTATTACCACTTTTTTTTAATATTTACTGTAAACGATCCTTGTAAATATGTTTGATTCGTAAACGTGGAGGGACGGGGGTCTCTCTTCTTGCACTATACATGTTCTCTGTCACGTAGGGTTTATTTATTTCTCTCACACAGACACACTTGAACGATCTCTCGTCTCGGTTTTAGTAATAAGAGCGATTCGTTTGATTGGTCAAACGTTTCGTTTGAACGTGCCTGATGGATGTGTCCTATCGTTTGAACGCACAGAATTTCCCATGATGCCTTTGAACCGGTCCTCAGGGCCTGTGATTCAGGTGACCTCTGACCTCATCCGTCCGTCAGAGGGAGTCGTGTTATCTGAAAAGTTGGAGCGTTGTTATCGTATGAATATCTGCAGTAAATGTAAATACTCGCCTTGATCACACAGACTTTGTACGAAGAAAACTATATTATTTATTAAAATGTGAAATTTTTGTGTATTTTGTGTTGATTTTCTTAAATACGTTGTTTATGTCGTCCAAAAAATCTTCCTGCACGAACCATTCAGGGACTTTTATAGTTTATGAAGGACATTTGAAGGAGATTTGTGAGGTTTTTCGCTCGCTCTCGAACCCATTCTGTTACGGTTGATGGGTCGTTTGTGATCTGTTTTACTTTTGTCGAGGTTTCATGGACCGGTTTGAGTTTTAATTGTGTATCTCAGGACTGATGATCCCGTGATTCTGAATGTATTACAGGTTTAAAGAAACAAATTACACCCAAAGAAACAACTCAACTGTTGTTGGCATTGTGAAATAAATGGATGTTTTGAGACCGGAAATCTGCTGTTCTGTTGTTATTCCTTTTGGCTTTTTATTTCAGTAACGTAAATAAACGTTATCTGTTCTTTAATAACTTTCTTAAAACTTTTATACATAATTCATGGAGTGTTTTAATTCCCTTAAAATGTTTTAATTGGATGTTCAACATTTTTTTTCAGTTTGTGTCGGTCAAAAATTACTCCTATCTTTTCAACGAAATGATTCTACTACATTTTAGTTCGATAATACAATTTTATTTTTATTTATATATATTTTTAGGGGATTTTATAGTACGAAATTATTTTTATGCAGTAATTAAGCTTTAGAGCAACAGACTGAAGTTTGGTCTCTTTTTAAAGACGACACTTTAAAGACGAAGTGAAAAGAAGTATTTTTAAAAAAGCTACACAATTTTACATTTATTGTTATGAAAAATGCTCAAAAAATACAATTTTCACAGTTTGTATATGAAATATTTTCCTTTCCAAAACTCGTTTTACTCTAAAACTGAAAAAAATCAAAGCGTGAGTGTGTGCGTGTGTGTGTGGCTGCAGTACCGAACGCTTCCACTAGGAGAAACTCCATTTATTTACAATGCGCTCGTTTTCCACCGCGAACCTTTTCAAATCATATGATTTTTATATGTTCACACAGCAATTGCCAAAACCTTTACCGAGTTTGGAACCATCGATGAAGTACGACAACAACAAAAAAATCAGTCGAAATAACTGAACAGAACATAACCAAGAAACAATCTCCTTTGTTCAGAGTTAATATGTGTTTTTTAGTCATTTATCGGCAGGTTCAGTCAGTCCTACTGGAGTTCAGTGTGTATAAAGACCACAACGGTTGTGGCACAACCCATTACCAGCCTTGAACTTTAACCTCCTCCTCCGTTTTTTATTTTTTATTTTTAAATTTTATTTATTGAACCTCCTCCTCCGTGTTCATTCATTATTAAGCGCTCATATGTGGTTTTTGTTCTGTCCAGTCATTCACATTCACTCATCTTTGCATATTTCATGAGCCGGTCAATATCACGTCACGTGACTGAGCTTCCTCGCATTCTACTGTGGTTTATCATCGGCTCCATCAGTTTCAGATGCTTTTACATGATGATGTTAGTGGAACGTCGTGTTCATCGCAGGATTTGTTCACTAATGTCTGGCATGTTGTTCAACCGGACAAGACAAAACTCAAGACGACAGCCTTTGTGTTCGTTATGTACAAATGTGTATCTTATCAATAGAATGATATTTGTGTGACGTCATGAGCATTAGGTGTGGCATTCACTTATTACCACATATATAGAACCATGTTTATGTACGGTTTTTATAAAAAGTTTTATTTACAGAACCATAAAGGAACTTCATTTTTGTAAAAAAAAACAAAAAAACAAAAAAAACATTTTTTTTGTGTGGTTTTACTTAGCTAACAAAAATATGTTCTGAGAACATTTTGCTAACATTCCCATTAAGTGATGAAAACGTTATTTCTGAATGTTATCTGAGCATTCAAAACGTCTATGCAAACATTAGGGAACATTTCAGATGTTTTTCTGCAATATATTTTTATATTAAAGACCAGATAACTTTTAAACAAATGTTTTATTAATGTTAGTGGCAGTTCATAACTCTGAGAGAACATTGCCTGAATGTTAGAAGATAGCTGGATTATCTCGAAATTCAGCATTTCTCTTTTATAATAAATTGCTTGTGTTGTTAATTTGCAGTTGCTTCGCCTGAGTTTGATGCACTCTTGTACACTCTTCATCTGTCCGGCCCACAGTGCTTTTGCTGTCTGCTAAATGACTAATCAATAGTAGATTGTCCACATAAATGCATGTTTTCCATCAACAGTTCTGCTGAGGAACTCTTGAGTGCAGGTTAATCATGACGCCGCGTCCATCAGCAGCTCGGAACGTTAGAATACTCTCACTCTCAAGATCTCATTGGTCAGTGTCATCGTGGTGGGAGTTCACATCTGGTTACGACGTCACTCTGTAGGCCAAAACGCGGAAGTGAGTTAGCATTTTAACACTATTTTAACACACACAATTACCCGCTAACATTCGCTTATTTTTCCACTTAGAAGCTTATTTTTCGCACTGAATTGCGTGCTAAATTGATAAAAAAAAATACTGGTTAAAAAAAATACACATTCGGATCGATATTTTTATGTAAGGATCGATCCTTTTCGATACCACGTCAGTATCGGAGTATCGATACTTCAGGATCGATCCGCCCATCACTAATAAATAACACCGCGATCAATACTTTCACTGGGTCACTACCCAAGTACATTTTGTGGTCTACATGAGGAAACATTTTATCATTTATTTTGGAGTTGTCCTCATTCAGTTTGTTTTTGGTCTGATTTCTGCTCCTTTATTAAGGCTCATATCATGCCCAGCTTTCAACTCTGCTTCAAAAATGTGTTATTTGGATTTTTCCTTTATGACCAGTCTTTTCGTAAGGAATACTACCAAATTAATCTTCTTCTTCTGTTAGCTAAATTTAGTATACATAAATGTAAATTTGGAGGAAACAAGCATTTGTTTTTATTTTTAAGAGCAGAAATTCAGCAATACCTAAAAACAATACTGGGTTTGAAAAATAAGAAAGCTGCAAAATGTGTGTCTGTATGTAAACATTTTCACATTTTTGTTTAACTTAAGTTTGTCACTGTTTTGTTTGTCTTTTCATGTTTTTTTTACCCCTGACTGTAATTGTACTTCTTGAAATGCAATAAAAAAAAAATAAAAAAAAAAACTGTGTGTGTGATGATGAATGTTTGCAGTTGCTGTTGGACACACCAGCAGACAATGAGGACATTTCATGTGCTTGTTACTGAAACCCACGAGATCAGATTTCCTTCCCGAAGGCATTGAAGTCTATCAGGAACACTTAGGGTCTGTTTAGAAGCGCATTCAGTCGTATAAAATACTATTTTTTTCCCCTTATCCTTGCATTATGTTAATTTTTCATACAGCATGACAATCAGAATGATATTGTCATCATGGATTAACACTAACAGGGCTGGCGTTTTGCTGGCACTGAATATATATATAAGTATACAATAATAATAATATTATATTACATTTTATTTGTAATGCGCCTTTCTCTAACTCAAAGCGCTACAGCATAGAACAAAACAAGGAGAAAAAATACAAATATCTAAAATACAGTAATACGTTATAAGTGAAAAGCTTGACTAATAAGATGTGTCCTTCTGTGTGGTTTGATGTTGCCCTCTTCCGGGCCGGGGCTCTTCTGCAGTCACGTGATCTCTGCCAATGTTTTACCTGGCGCTCGGTGACGTCATCACGCACCGTGCAGGAAAAGGAACTGGTTCGTAACTCTCCGCTAAACTCGGGAATGTAACTAAACCAACTTTAAACTGGTTTAACCGTGTTCAACACTGATCCGGGTGATTGTGTCAGCTTTAGAGCATGTCTGCGTCAGCTGTGTTCGTGCTGGATCTCAAGGGGAAGGTAACTAAAGACTCATAATGAGCGACTTTATAGGTGATAATATATTACAGATGAAAATTCACTTGATTTAAATAAGCGTTAAACACCTCCTCGAGTCGCTGTTTATCATAATCTGAGCATATAAAGATGTCTACTTCTAACGACTATTACAATCTTTAATGGGGACATGGTGCTCAATTATTTAAAGTCATATGATAGTATTTGACCTCTTTTGAGGTGTTACAGCGTATGACATGAGCAGATGTCATTTCCTTCCCAAACAGGAAGGAGTATTATCAGACATGAAAGAGGCTTGTTGTTGAGGAACAGATGACGTCACTTAAGATATAGGAAGATCATAAATGATTGAATGAAATCTTTACAAATGTCGCGTCTTCCCGTCAGGTGCTGATATGCCGCAACTACAAAGGCGATGTGGACATGTCGGAGATCGACCACTTCTTCAATCTGCTAATGCAACAGGAAGAGGAGGGGCTTGTTTGTCCTGTGATGACACATGGCAGCGTCCACTTCCTCTGGATCAAGCACAGCAATCTGTACTGTATCCTTTTACATCACAAGCCTCCTTATCTGATTGCGAAAGATAAAGTTATTTCAAATAACCAGTGCATACTTGTACACTATTCTATGCCGATTTGTAGTGTAAATAGAGCAAGTAGTGCATGTGTTCACACTGAAAATGTGCACTTTAAAAACCCGGATGCACTTAATTTACCGAAAAACGAAGTGTGGAATGATGGACACTTCATGCACTCGACTGTCGCAGCTTTAATTACGCAGCGGAGGGGGAGGGCCATCAGACTCCAACGTTCAATGATAAAAAAAATATTACATATGCACTATGTACTTATGCATTACATAGTGCACAGCATAAGTACATAGTGCATAAGTGTATATTGTATAAGTGCATAAGTACATAGTGTAGGCTATAAGAACGTAGTGCATAAGTGCATAGCGTATAAGTACATACTATATAAAATGTAGTGCATAAGGACATAGTGCGCAAATGTTCAAGTGCATAGTGTATAAGTGCATAGTGGATAAGTACTTAGTGCATAAGTGCATACTGTATAAAACGTAGTGCATATGAACATAGTGCATTAAGTACATTACAAACTAAGTACATTAGTGCATAAGTGCATAGTGGATAAGTACTTAGTGCATAAGTGCATTGTACTGTAAAAACGTAGTGCATAAGAACATAGTGCACAAGTGTTCAAGTGCATAGTGCATAAGTACATAGTGTAGGCTATAAGAACGTAGTGCATAAGTGCATAGCATATAAGTACATACTATATAAAATGTAGTGCACAAGAACGTAGTGCATAAGGACATAGTGCTAAAATGTTCAAGTGCATAGTGTATAAGTGCATAGTGCATTAGTGCTTAGTGGATAAGTACTTAGTGCATAAGTGCATACTGTATAAAACGTAGTGTATAAGTACATAGTGTGTTAGTGCATTAGTGCATAGTGGATAAGTACTTAGTGGATAAGTGCATACTGTATAAAACGTAGTGCATATGAACATAGTGGATAAGTGCATAGTGCGTTAGTGGATAGTGCATAAGTACATACTGTATAAAACGCAGTGTATAAGTACATAGTGCGTTAGTGCATAGTGGATAAGTACTTAGTGCATAAGTGCATACTATATAAAACGTAGTGCATAAGATCCTAGTGCATAACTTAGTGCACAAGTGTTCAAGTACATAGTGTGTTAATGCATTAGTGGATAAATACATAGTGCGTTAGTGCATTAGTTGATAAGTACATAGTGCTTAAGTGCATACTGTGTAAATCGCAGTGCATAAGTACATAGTGCACAAGTATTCACGTGTTCAAGTGCATAATGTTTAAGTGCATAAGTATATAGTGCCCGTGTACATAGTTTCGTGTGTAAATTGGCACAGCGCTTGTGTTTTGCTGATATTGAACGGTCAATGGTGCATCACTTTCCAACTTAACCTGCCAATAACATCAGTGGTGGCCACGACCAACAAGAACTCGAATGCGTCTCTGGTGTACACCTTCCTGTACAAGCTGGTGGAGGTGAGTCGACCGAGACGTCGTTGGCCAACCACACGCCAGGTCCAGATCTGAACTGAAGCGCTTCTCTCGGTCTGTTCAGGTGTTCACGGAGTATTTCAAGGAGCTGGAGGAAGAGAGCATTCAGGATAACTTCGTGGTGGTGTACGAGCTGCTCGACGAGCTCATGGACTTTGGCTTCCCGCAGACGACGGACAGCAAGATTCTCCAGGAGTAAGACACGTTTGCTTCATTCGCTCGCGGAGAAGCTCACTTCCTGTGACCTCACGTGTGTCGGTGCTCTTCCTCAGGTACATCACTCAGCAGGGGAACAAACTCGAGGTGAGCAAGACCAAAGTGCCCACTACGGTCACCAACGCCGTCTCCTGGAGGTCAGAGGGCCTGAAATACAAGAAGAACGAAGTTTTCATCGACGTGATCGAGTCCATTAATGTGCTGGTGAGTCATATCATCTGAGAACTGCTCACGTATGTTTGATATTTATCGTCTATGATCATATCGTGATTGTTGTTTTGTTGATCTGACATTATCCAGTATGTCCCGCATCCAAAATAAAAGTTTGTGTTTATATAATATATGTGGGTGCACTCACTGTGTATAATTATTTTAGATATATAAATACACACACATGCTTGTATGTTTAAGAAAAAAAATATTATTTATATATATAAAATATTTATACATAATATAAATTAGGGCTCTCAAAACGATTAATCGCAATTAATCGCATCCAAAATAAAAGTCTGTGTTTGCACAATATATGTGGGGGCACTGTGTATAATTATTTTGTATATATAAATACACACATATGCTTGTATGTTTAAGAAAAAAAAATATTATTTATATATATAAAATAAAAATATTTATATATAATATAAATTAGGGCTGTCAAAACGATTAATCGCAATTAATCGCATCCAAAATAAAAGTTTGTGTGTACATAATATATGTGGGGGCACTGTGTATAATTATTTTAGATATATAAACACACACATGCTTGTATATATTTAAGAAATATTTTCATGTATATTCTGTATATAGATTTATATATAATTTATATTATATATAAATACAAATATTTTATATATAAATAATATATTTTTTTCTTTAATATACATGCATGTGTGTGTATTTATATATAAAATAATTATACACAGTGCACACACATATATTATGTAAACACAAACTTTTATTTTGGATGCGATTAATCGCGATTAATCGTTTCACAGCCCTATCCCTCACTTTTACAGAAACACACGTAGAGAGTAAAAATCCCAATTGTGAGTTTAAATCTCGCAATTCTGACTTTATAACATGCAATTGTGAGATAAAAAGTCACTATTATCTTTTAAAATGTTTTATTCTTTGGTGGAAACAAGACTCCATAGGTAACAGCCCTGTTGTGTCTCATTTTTCTAATTGAATTAATTGACTAAATGTAAGGATTTGACACAAAAGATGATACATACATTTAAATCGGTTTAAAAATAGCTTTAGAAACGTACAAATGCAAAAAAATCTTTTTGAACCTTATTGGAAAAAGATGATTTTTAGCGTTTTGAGTCTAAGAAAAGCACGTTAGAAATAAAAATTCATTATTATTATTTCTATCACTGCTGTGAACTGACCAATAGGGCTGGGGATTGACACAAATTTCACAATTCGATTCGATTTCGATTCACATGCTTGCAATTTGATTTTGATTTCGATTCAATATTGATTATTTTGGATATCAGTTCCAATAAATGGCTAATTTTCTCAAGGGAATCAAATCTCTGAAGTAATGCTGTAAACTATGGGAGTCTAGTTGTAGCTTCATTAGCCTAATATGAAGGTAATAATCAACTGTTTTGTAGCTATACAAACACTTAAATTACACTTATTTATTTTTATAATAAGAAGATTATATGAAATATAAACATTTAAATGGTGGCTGTCATAAAAACTTGTCAGATTTATTCAAATATGCATTAAATATTGAGAACAATGTTTTCAAAAATATTGAAAAACGTTGTACGATGTGTGTGTGTGCAGGTGAATGCTAACGGCAGTGTGATGAGCAGTGATATCGTGGGCTGCATCAAGCTGAAGACGATGCTCTCGGGGATGCCCGAGCTCAGGTTGGGTCTGAACGATCGTGTGCTGTTCGCCCTCACCGGCCGTAAGATCATACTTTATTCACTAATTCAGTGTTGCGCAAGATGAGGTCAGTCCTGGGAATAATGTCTTGTGTGTGTGTGTGTGTGTGTGAGCACAGGAGACAAAGGGAAGACTGTCACCATGGAGGATGTGAAGTTTCATCAGTGTGTCCGTCTGTCGCGATTCGAGGGCGACCGAACAATCTCCTTCATCCCACCTGACGGAGAGTCCGAGCTCATGTCGTACCGGATCAACACACACGTACGGCTCCCGCACCAGAATACACCGACATCTTTTGGTTCACACTTAATCTAAATTAATTAATTAATCTAAATTTACTTCCCTATATTACTATTAAATTCCAATCTAGTCATGACAAACTATATATCGTTGGAAAGGTCTAAGACTCCTAAATAGATATTTTAGATCTGTTTTTTTCTTACAAATTACGAATGAACTGTAATATATGAATTTATGACAAGAGTGCGCCTCAAAATAATCGACGTCATTACAGGAGTTTCTGACATTTGTCACAAAAAGTCGACGCACACACTTTTAACAATTGAAACTTTGGTTTTTAGTGCTAAAAGTTCATAATAAAACATATAATAAATGTTATATTATATAAAAATATAAATACATAATAAAAATATTTGTCAATAAAAAAAAGATAAAAGTATGTTTTAAAAAGTAATGTAAGAAGTCCTCTAAAAGTATATATAGATATAATTTTTTCATCATTATTATGTCGCATATTTTAGTAGTGATCATAAATTAGGTATCATTTGAAAGCTTACGAACTCAGAATTCATCCTGTGAAAACCGTTTTGAAATTGGACGTTGCGTTACCATAGAAATGGTATTTTTTATTAGGCCCCTCCCCTTTTGGGCATCATCTTTCATAATTTATTATGAAAACCTTTTCTAATCTTGACAAAACACATATTGTCAGAAAGGTCTGTCTCTCAAGGTTCCATATTTAGTGACAGAAGTGATATTTGGATTGAAATTTATTAATTTTTAATGGGAAAATGCATACAATTAAATTCAATGGGATTCAATGGCACCCGGTGGCTATTTTTGGTACTACGCCTAAACAAAATCTCATGGGAACTTCAATTTTTGTGATATCAACTTCAAATTTGGAACACAACTTGGCTAGATATATAGCTTTCATTTTATAGTAATTTTACAGTAAAACATATTTTGTAAAATATTTATTTCATATTAAAATATATATATTAATAAAGTATATTTGATTTACTGTAAATGATAACCTCCATAACTTCTTCATACTTTAATTTTTTGAAGTGCTTTCACTTTAGTAATAATCTGCTGATTGTTTTCTTTATAACAAGACCAAACTTAGGTCTATATTCCAAAGCATTCTTGAATTACAACCATTTAAGTTTGTATAGTGATTATGAGCAGATTATGAGGAAGTGTTGTTTGACCTTTGATGAACATTTGAGACCTTCAAATTTAATGTAAAAACCTTTAAAATACCAGAATAAGGTCACTTTAAACAATCCAACATCTGGAAATCATCTATTACACCATTTTGATCATCACAGTTGATCACATCCACTGTTATGTCTCTGTATTAACAATATCATTCCTTCACCCGCAGGTAAAGCCGCTCATCTGGATCGAGTCGGTTATTGAGAAGTTCTCTCACAGTCGAGTGGAGATCATGGTGAAGGTTTGTCAGCAAAACTCTCTTCACTGCAACACTTTTCAGGACTAAATTTAATGGTTTAGAGGCACATTTACAGCATCGTTCAGCAAATGTTGACTGACTTTCCTCTCTCTCTCTGTATTCCAGGCTAAAGGACAGTTTAAAAAGCAGTCTGTAGCCAATAATGTTGAGATCCGCGTGCCTGTGCCGAGTGATGCCGACTCCCCCAAGTTTAAAACCAGCACCGGTCATGCTAAATACGTTCCTGAAAAGAACTGGGTGGTGTGGAGCATTAAATCCTTCCCAGTAAGAAACCAATTACTTGATGCTTCGCTCTTCGATCATGAGATGTTGTGGTAGCGCTTTATTTTACCGTCCACATGCACATACAATGTACTTATTAAAAGGATACTCCACTTTTTTTGGAAATAGGCTCATTTTACCACTCCCCCAGTTGAGTTTTACCGTTTTCAAATCCATTCAGCCGATTTTCGGATATTTAGAAGAATATCAGTAACCAGACAGTTTCTGGTCTCATTGACTTCCACAGTAGGAAAAAATATATACTATGGAAGTCAATGAGACCAGAAACTGTCTGGTTACTGATATTCTTCTAATATAAAAAAATGGCTGAATGGATTCGAAAACGGTAAAACTATCGCTTTCTGGGTTTAACTACTACTGTAAGTACACGTACTGTAAAATAAAGTCTAACCAATGTTGTTTTATGAAGAATTTTGTTCAAGATCTTTGTTGAATCTGTAAAACTAAACTAGTGTCTCTGTGTGTCCATTGGCAGGGTGGGAAGGAGTTTCTCATGCGTGCCCACTTCGGCCTGCCAAGTGTGGAAAAGGACGAGAAAGAGGGAAAACCTCCGATTACTGTCAAGTTTGAGATCCCATATTTCACAGTGTCAGGCATACAGGTGTGTGTGTGTGCTTTGCATGGGCAAATATTGATACAAAAAAACAAGAAATCATGTTTATTGATTATGACGGATATTTGACATGCACAACAACAGTGGCGCTGTTTAGGACGGGTTCGTGTTAAAGAGCTGCTTTTTTCACATAAGTTTCTCTCTCTTAAAATGTAAGCGAGTGTAAATGTCAGCACTGTCATGTATGTGTAAAGAATTGAAGTCTGCCATTTGAAATGTCCACGAAGATCAATTTAATTACGGTCCATGAAGATCATTGAGGAGAGCTCTTGATTCTCATTGGTTGCTGGCGCAGTTACCATAGCGATACTATAGCAACGCCTATCAGCACTCTTCCCTGTTTTGTCCAATTATGGCAGGCGTGTTGGCAGTCTGTTTAAGATCTAATGTAAGACGTTATGATCAGTTACGGATAGGGGTGCAATAAGTTCAGACTGCTCATTTGCATACTGACATGGTCGACAGCTGTTAATGCACATTCAGCATTTTAGATCGACTAACTGTAATCCTGTATAAAATTTACATTTGAACTGAATGCATAATAAATCTGCCGCTTTCACAGCAAAACGCAAAGCTGTGACGTTCACTGACGCACTTCACTCGATAGTGCTGAAATCGGCAGTGCATATACTTTGTCAACCCGCTAAAATAAAAGCTTGCTGATTTTAGTTTTGGAAATGTTGAAAATTCATTAAAAAATTAAAATGTAAATATTAGCATTGTATTTTTTCTTTAAGTGTACTATAAAATAATTGTATTTTTATTTAATACTATTTTTTATTTCAAAATATAATTAACTAAATAAAGTGCAATAATTATGTTATTATTATTATTATTATTATTATTATTATTAATAATTATATTTAATGGGTTCCAAACCGACTCTCCAGGTGCTCTCATGAAAACCAGCCTGAAAAACTTGTGTGCACTGCTGGGTTATGGAACTTATATCTCAGCAAATTAAAATTTGAATTTTATTTGAAAGGTACAGTATCTAAGAGCTCTAGATTCTCATTGGTCGCTGGGGCAGTTACCATAGCGATACTGTAGCAACGCTTATCAGCACCCTTTTGTCCAATTATGGCAGCCATGTTGATGTGTATGGCCTGTGATTGGTGGAAGTGTTCTTGTCGTCATGCAGCTCTATTGCCAAACAAGCAAGCAATGTAAAGGTGCAACCACTAATATAATATAATATAATATAATATAATATAATATAATATAATATAGTATAATATAATATAATATAATATAATATAATATAATATAATATAATATAATATTTATATAACAGTCTGTTGTAATGTAATGTTTTTGCAGGATGGGATATCTGCATGTGTTCTTTCAACGCAGTCTGTTTAAGATCTAATGTAAGATTTATGATCTGTTATGGAACTTGTTTCTCAGCAAATAAAAAGTTGTATTTTATTTGAAAGGTAAGATACATGAAGATCATTGAGAAGAGTGGCTATCAGGCACTGCCGTGGGTCCGCTACATCACACAGAGCGGAGGTAAGCAAGAGTTTTGCACGTTTTTTACAAAGCAGGGTTTTTTATGATTTATTTTTCGTAGGCTTTCTTATTCACATTAACAAGCAATAATGTAAAACATAATTAATATCAATCATTTAAACAAAAACCATTAAGAAACCTAAGTAAAAATAAAGAAATAAACATAATAATATACACGTATAGAAAAGGAGCTACATCAGGTGCATCGTTTCTGTAACCATTTGAGTAAATATTTTCCTGCATGGCCATAAAATTACAATTTATTACAAATTGTAGAAAAAAAAACAAAACAGAAATTTCCTACACTTATAATATTTTATATGTATTTTCCCATAAAGCGGATTTTTAAAAAGATGTGTTTGGCAATGAAGCAGGTGTCAACAGAATGACTTGTGTATTAATTTATGTATTTATATCTGTGTATCCTTTCAGATTATCAGCTGAGGACAAACAACTAATGAGCACTGCAGAAACTTTTATGTAAAGTTTTAGTCGATTTTATCCTGTCAGAATTTCATTAGAAGCTGAATGTAAACATACCAAGCATTTCAGGCACAAGAATGTATTTTCTCAAGTGCTTTTGGCACCAAATCATGGAATATGTTGTCTTTTTGCAATAAATTAAATATATTTGCCTTGCAATTATTAATAAGTGTGAATTGTTGTGTTGTTCCTCATGACATGAGTCGTGTGTAGACTCTGTCACGAAGGCCCGCTCTTTTTTTACACACACAGACACACACACACACTCGAATGAGCGAATGAACGTAAGTTTACAAACAATCCTTCTCAAATTGCCCGCCTTCTGCGCTCTTGATTCTCATTGGCCGCTGGCGCAGTTACCACGGCGATACTGTAGCAACGCCTATCGGCACTCCTCCCTGTTGTCCAATTATGGCAGCCGCGTTGGCGTGTGTGGTTTCTGATTGGTCAAAGTGTTCTTGACGTCATGCAGCTCTGTTGTCTATGAAGCGCGCAATGTAAAGGCGCAACCGCGAACAGACCATATATATATGATTGTTTTGACGTATTTGTGTAAACACAGATAAACAGCCAACGGTCACTAATCCACGAACAGCAACGAAGAGGTAAGCGCCTTTAAAAGGTTCTCATACGTTCATTTTGACGTTTCTTGATACCATTTAATCAATTCTTCAGAGAGATTCGCGTTATACGGAATTATTTTCTCGCGTTTGTCTCAGATCTGCTCTTATATTACCGGTTCGTGTCCGTGCAGGTGTGTCAGATGATGGTTCTGGACGGGTTAGGGCTCTGCGGGAAGAGTCTCAGCACGGCTGCGGCTCAGGGGAATGTGGACTCGGTTCGGCGGATTCTCCAGGATCACCGGGTCGAACCGGACACGCTCAATGAGTTCGGGAAAACCGCACTACAGGTGATTTACTCATTTACAACATTAAAACACATTATTATATTAGATACAGAGCTAACGTTATTTGTTTCGCTTTCCTTTCCGCCTCTACCATCTGACTGCGATGATGTCATAATGACCGCTGTCAATCATCTGTTATTTACTTTTCTGCTGATCGAAATAATGCGGAAGGTACATCAATAAAGTAAAACTAAAGAGTACAAACAGGAACTGAATTGTAAAGCTGGCTTATAGGTTTTTGTCCTTGCTTTAAAGGGTTTGTTCATCCAAAAATGAAAATGATCCTATAATTTGACCTATAAAGCCATCCTATCTATAGATATAATCTATATCTATTCTATCAGCCGATCACAATTTGAGTTATATAAGATAATATCCTGGCTCTTCCAAGCTTTATAATGGGATGTTGTATTTTGAGATGTAAATATCTGTGTGTTGTGCTTTAGGTGATGATGATGGGCTGCACCAGTGTGGCGTGTGTGTTACTGGACCATGGCGCTGACCCAAACGTCCAGGACCGCTGCGGCGTGACTCCGGCGCACGATGCGGCCCGCACGGGATTCCTGGACACAGTGCGAGTTCTGGTGGACTACGGCGCCTCGGTCAATGTTCCCGACCACGGCGGCGCGTTACCCATCCACATCGCCATCCGCGAGAGCAACTGGGACGTGGTGGAGTTCCTGGCCCCGCTGTCGAACCTGGGCCACCAGGACAACACAGGGTCCAAACCGCTGGACGTGGCCCGGGACGCCTGCGCTCCGGAGATCGTGGAGCTGTTAGAGCACCTGATGGCGAGCAGTTCGAATTGAAGAACTATACATTTGTAATTTATAGCAATATGTTGGATGTTGATATATATTTCCATAGTTGGTAGTTAAACTCGTAATATTAGCTGGAATGTGTAGCGCCGGTTTTGCACAGAGCAAATCCCTGCACTGAATTCAAAGAGAGCCACTCTCCTTCAGTCATGTCTGGGTTTGCCAGGCACACATGTAAATAACTTCATTTTGGTATTTTGCTAAGTATTTCTGTGCAGAAACTTGAACTGTTAATATTTTTTATTCCCTGCCATCCGTGCACTGATGAATTCACGTTTTTGTGTGCAAGTTTGGTTGGAGTGTTTAACATCATCTGTAAATAACATTGTATGAAATTATTTTACTTATTTATTGAAGAATTGTATATTAACGTTATGTTTCTTGTGGTATTTCAAATGTTATTTATTAAGGTGTTTAATAAACTGAAAACTCACTTTGAACTTGTCTGAATTCATTGTTAGTCATCTCGATAGCTACTGAGATGATCATATTTTTCCTAATCGAGAGTAAACGGTAAAACGGTAAAAAAAATCTAAAAGTAGATTAAAGTCACCCTGTGGTGAAAATCCAGCGTTTCGACGCCACAGACCACCTTGTAACCAATCAGATCAAGGTGTGATCGTCAACCAATGGGTCGCTGAGTGAGTGGAGGCGGGGCTCATTTGCATATTCATAGAACGCACATACTATATGAGGCAAGGGTGTCGAGTTACATTCATTCAAGATATTGTCATTTTTTTCAAGGTTTTTTTTTTAAGATGTCATTTTGGTGATTAAAGATGAGAAAAAATTGACTGAGGGGATTTTAAAACAGCACTGTCATGTTGTTCGGTCATGTTACGTGTCTTTATTTTAGGACTCATTGGAGCAGTTCTAAAACAATCATTTGTATATTATCACTTACTGCGAGTTTCTATTGAGTGTCGCCTTCATATCATCGGTGAAGGTGTGTCTAGTGTCTGTATGTGCTCAAGGTGACCCTGTGCGGACACAGTTACCCAACGCAGGAATGTGTACGACTGTACAAGGCAAACATTGTGCTTTCACAGAGCTTTGCTTTCAACAGACAGTCTGTTTCTCTGGGGGGTTTACAACTCGGAGAGGACACAAACACAATGGCGGTTTTGTTTGCTCACTGGAATCGAGCCAAAATCTCAGGAAACTTCTAACATCCAGCAGCAAAGCTTTCACTGTATCTGACGCACAATATTGAGTTTGTCATTTTAATGAGCAGTTCTCTCTTATGCATCAATTACCACTTGACATCTGATACGGAAAAGACCAGTAGATGATTAAACAAATTGTTATATGCTTGACTTCATCAATCGTGCCTACAATCAGAGCTGTCACTCATAAAACAAGATAGTTTGAGAACACAGAGCAAAGTTCACATACTAGCGTACGTGAGTAAATCATCCTCTGAAATTACTCGTTTGAAGCCTTTATTGGGTTTTAAACCAACTGGACAAACACTTGGAGGCCTGATGACCTGAACTTTATTTTCTTGTAGACTGAAATGACTTCAGTTCATTAGTTCACATGCAGAGTCAATGACCATTAACCAGACATTTGACCTGCTACACAGTGAGTATTAGATTTTAGCATCACCTAATTCTTCATGCCTTAAAATAGCTTGAATGTAACTCGATAGGCTACCCTTGCCTCATGTACTATATGTAGTTCTATGAATATGCAAATGAGCTACGCCTCCAGCTCAGAGATCCACTCGTAGACGATCACACGTTGATCTGATTGAATACAAGGTAGTTTTGGATTTAGAAATGGTGTTGACTTATGAATTTGCATATAGTTTGTCTTAAAGCATATTAAAAACACCACATACACATATAACATTAAAAGCTGGACTTAAAGAATAAATTTCCCTTATGTACTAATCACATACTAATCAAACATACAAATCATTTTTGAGATTTTCATTTTGAGAGATTTTCCATTCTGGACATCTACTTCTTTCCTGCAAAGTTCAGCTCCAACTATTCAAACACACCTGAACCGGCTAATTAGCATATTCATAAACACTTGATAATCAATTCACAGGTGTGCCGGAAATCTGAACTCTCCAGGAACAGGACTGGGCTCATGTCAGGTGTATCTGCAAATCTCTAAGACCTTATGCACCAGAGAAACGCGGGCGCCGTCATCTTTAGAATATTGTCTTTGAATTTCCGGTTACGCGGTCGCCCTGTATGTTTCTATGACATCGATGTCGAGGAGTAATTAGCTGGTGAAGTTTTTTACGTATTGTAGAGTTAACAAAAGTTATCATGGGCATTGTAAAGCAGATGTTTTAACAAATGTCGACCGGGAATTTTTTTACGAGCAGTTCATTCATACGCAAGATCGCTATGAAAATACAGACCGGAAGTCAAAAGACAACGAGAACGAGTAGGGCAACGCTGAAAATGGGCGAGGCTACATAAGATATACGATGAAAAACAGTATCAACACAGTAGGGAAATACGTCTGAATTCACAGTACTCAAAAGTACTCTTCCAGCGAGATTCTGAAGTGTGAATATGATGGACACTTCACTTTTCAATCCCATGAGGCCCCGGGAGAGGATATGAATAGTGAAGCGACGGCAACATGACAAATATGGTAAGTTTGAATTTCATTCATCCTACACACATTCATACTAGATAGAATCTACTTTTTAGCAGTCAAAATGCAAGTACTTATTCAAAATATGTGTCAACTCATGAGAGGCTGTGATTTCAGACGTGATCTAGTCTGTCCAGTCTGTCAGGTGAAAGTTCATTGCTTCACTCCACACATAATGACTG
Source organism: Cyprinella venusta (assembly GCA_038021265.1). NCBI lineage: Eukaryota > Metazoa > Chordata > Actinopteri > Cypriniformes > Leuciscidae > Cyprinella > Cyprinella venusta. The sequence goes on from CM075868.1 coordinate 1,242,565, forward strand.
TCACGGGACCCACCTTGTGTGTGTAGTCAGAGTTGTGCTTCTGTACTAATTTGCTTTAACAGTGAATTTCATTGAGTTTTGATCATTGCTTATATCAATGTCATCAAATAAATCTATAAACCCTAATAAGTTGGCCACACATTTGAAGCAATGAGGCAATCAAAATTAAGTTAACAAAATCCAAAATTAAGTTAGCAGAGCATGTACAACACAAACATGTTAATTGCAATTTAATAAAATGTTAACTCAAATTCCTAATTCAATTTTGTTCACATTTTAACTCTTTTTTTTCAACTAGCTGTTAGCTAAACACAATAGCATGTGCTAATATAACTAGCAAATAGATTATCAACAAAACATGTCTTAAAAAACTGCAGTGTCCTCGCTCATTGTTTACCACAATAACCCAACACAAATCCAACACAACAGAAGATTAAACACTAACACATCTCGCATTATATTAATGCAAAACACACAAAATAACACTTTATTTCAACATTTATTCTCCTTATGCAGTCTGACGCAATCCATGCTGGGAACTAAAAACTCATTCGGTTTAAGTTCAGTTATTTTTTTTACTCAAAATGCACACCAGAAATGTATTTTTTTCTCTCTAAGGCACATTTATAAAAGCTTCTTAATGATGGCGTATGCAATTTTTGAAAAATACTGTTTGGAAATTAGTCGGACTGACGTACGGATGGGCAACAATTAATCGCGATTAATCGTTAGGAAAATAAAAGTTTGTGTTTACATAATATATTGTGTATAATTAATTTGTACATATAAATACACACACATGCATGTATATATTTAAGAAAAATGTGTTATTAATATGTCAAATATTTATATTTATATATAATATTAATTATGTATAAATAATATATATAAAGTATATACATGCAAATATTTCTTATATATACATGCATGTGTGTGTATTTATATATACAAATTAATTATACACACTACATACACATATATTATGTAAACACAAACTTTTATTTTGCTAACGATTAATCGTTGCCCATCCCTTGTGTGTAGCTAATTAGCCGTATGTCGGTGGAGGAGAGAGGTTTATATCGCCGCCTGCTGGTGTTTTATGCTCTTGACAATGCTTGATGTCTCGTTTTTGCGTTTTCATGTGGACGGGGAGGTATTTTTTTAAACGCAGGAGGGAAAAACTCCGGTTATAAAAATACCCATGTCCGTGTGGACATGACCTAAGTCCTGTCTGTGAAACTGGGCCATTGAGTTCACTTTTTTTTCTATCAAGTACAAAAAACTTTCAGTCATTTTTGCACGAAATTGACTCATTTCATTTGGCTAATCTCACTTCGGGTTCACAGTGTTCGATTTGTTCGAAGCATACTCCCATTAAAACTAAGAATGTGAGCCAGTGTTGTGATTATCTGTGCTTCAGTCTGTCCTTCACGTCCGAAGGCAGCAGGTCCATCAGACTATCTTCCACTATCAAAGCGGGTAGTTTTAGTAGGAGACAGTCGGCGATCTCTACAGGCAAAGACTCGAGCCTGTTTCCCTTCAGCTCGAGCCGAACCAGCAAAGCCAGATTCCCAATCCGTGGGGACAAGGTGGAAATGCTGTTATTTCCCAACGCTAGGACCTTCAGCCTCTTGCAGGAGAAGAGCTCTTCAGGGAGACTCTCCAGAGAGTTGAAGGCCACCGAGAAGAACTGGAGACACTGCAGGACGCCGATCTCCAAGGGAAGAGATGTCAGCTGGTTGTGCGAGAGATCCAGATGTCGAAGTTTAGTGCAGTAGCACAACCGAAGTGGAAGCTTGTGGATCTTATTCCAGCTGACGTCTAGCGTCTCCAGCGCGCGGAGTTTGCTAACGTGTTCGGGGATGTAGGAAATGTCATTATGCCAGAGTTTGAGGGTCGTCAAACGTCGGCAGTGCTGCAAACTCAAAATTTCTTCTACGGTGATGAGCCTGTTCTCTTTAAGGTCCAGCTCTTGGAGATGGGAAAGGCTAAACACCGCGCTTGGGATTCGCTCGAGACAGCAGCCTGTTAGCTCCAAAGCGGCTAGGCTAACCAGCTTCTTTAGGCTGTTGAAGACCTGAAGCCTCGTACCTTCATTGTGAACGCACAGTCGCAAGAGGTGACTGGAAACGTCCACAATACTAGGTGGTATCTTGATCAGTTTGCTACGTAACGTTAGCACGCGCAGGTTTTTGAGCTCACGTAAAGTGTCGAGGGAAGGACTACGAGAGAGTTCGCCGCTTAAAGGGCCGCTCAAGTGAAGCTCTTCCAGGTTTTGTAAGGTGTACATCCACGGGGGAACTTGATCCGGGCCTTCAAAGGTCAGACGCAGAACCTTTAGTTGCTCGCGCAGGTGGTTGAGCGCCGCTAGCTGAAGCTTAGCCGGACTGTTGATCAACGAGATCTCCTGTAAGGCCGCGAGCTGCGTTACGCTTCCAGGCACCGTGATGTTGCTTATCATTTCCAGTTTGAGCGACTCTACTTCCGAAACCTCGAAGACGGTGTCCGGTAGACCTGGAAGCATGAACAAGTGTAGCTCCAACCTCTCGCTCGCGTTGCGCGACATACGAGCGCGGAGTTTACCAACCGTCCACTCGTTGTTGAGGTTCATCTGCCTTAAACGGCATTCGCTCACCTCAGAGAGGAAGACGGCAAAGCGTTTGGAGTACAAGCCGTCGTACTGGTCACTAAGGTGCAGGAGAAACGCGAAATCATTCTTAACATCCGGGATGTCGTTAATTCCCGTCTCCAAGCGGACCGCCTCAAAGGAGTACTCTTTGAGGGGTCGATGAAACAGCCAGTAAAGTGAATAAATGCACAGCAGTCCATAAACCCCGACTAAGCATATGTAGCAATATGCTAATTTGGAAAACAAATGTGCTTTGTTGTAGTTGCAGCAGAACGCCTCAAACCCGGTCAGATCTGGAGGCACCGAACACATGACCACAATCTGGATGTTCGGGACCAAAACGATACTATAAATAGTGATTAAAGCAAATTTAAAGACTTTGAGCACCGTTTGGAGAACGTACATGAGGTAAAGAAGATCCGCTTCTTCAACGTGTGTCCGGAACTTCTTGACTCTTTCGAACAAGGCCTTTGCTTGCTCGCCCTCTTTTTTATCCAAGAGCGACGCGGCCGATTCTGCCGATTTCTGATCCTTCACGGAAGATCGGATTAGAGACACCATGTCGTCGTCGTTTCCCGTGTCTGATTTGGTCATTGTATTCTTTCTCCACACGACCATTCTCTCTTCCCGCCTTTCTTCGGACACTTCGCTGATGGCTCTTGTGGTCCAGGGAGAGTCGAAGCATTTCCCCAGTATGATTACAAACATCTCGATTTTAGACGACGTCCCTGGGAACTTGAACCAGAAGCTGCTGGCCACCATGAAGATCATACTGTGGATGACGACAAGGTACGGGAAGTATTTGCCGTACCAGTGGACGGCACGTTCATAGCAGAAGTGGTTGACGAACTCGTACTGGTGGATATCGAGGCCGTTCTTCCTCCCGAACACCTCTACGATGTTTGGACTGAGATGTTTGGTGATGGCGAATTCCCACAGGCTCTCGTTCTCCTTGTGCTGCCGTATGTGATTGCAATCCCTGTCTCCGTGAGAGAGACCCGTGAGTCGGTTCGGCAGGCAAGATATCTTGTCTTGTGTCAGCTGGGGAGAGATGAAGATCGTCTTAGGATCAATAATGACGACACATGAAACACTGAAATTGTGAACATTTAACCCTCTTCGGTTTTACCTTTATTTTTTACTTCATTGGTACGGAACTTGGTAAAGGTTTTGGCACTTGTTGTATGAACACGCACAAATAAAATCATGGACAGGATTCGAAAAGGTTAAATGGTCCTGTAAAAAATAGTCACACTTGTATTTCTCGCGTCAAAAATGAATCGGAAATGAATGTGAGACGAGTTTCCTCCAGTGGACGCGTTTGGTACTGCAGCCGAACAAAAAAAAATTTGGAAAACAACTTGTTTAGATTTATTGCTTTGATTTTCGAGCAGTTTTAGAGCATGTGATTTTGAAATTGAAAAATTGAGTAGTATTTTTGTTCGTTTTTCATAACAATACACGTAAAATTCAGAAAAAATACGTAATACGTAAAAAAAGTAAAAAAATGTTTAACCTTTAAGTTTTTTTCACTTCAGCAATAATCTGCCAAGTGTCGTCTTTGTAAAATAGATCAAACTTCAGTCTGTTGCTCTAAAGGATTCAAGATTTAATCCACAGTTTAAGTTGGAAATTTAATTTAATTTGCTCAAAAAGTGAATAAATGGATTATAAATAGTGTAAATATAATTTAGTATTAAAACATTCTCAAAAAATATTAAATAAAAAACATTATCAAATTAAAATTTAGTATTTATTTCATTGCTAAAAAAAAAAAAAAATCGGTCCTTTTTGACCGAAACTCGAATAGCACCAGAGGAATGCATTTGGTAGCAAATGAAAAGATTAATGGAAAGATCAGGAGCTGATGGTATAAACACACCTCACAGGACTTTATCTAATCAGCTAACGCTCGTCTAATCTTCTCTTTATTGCACACGCTGCTGATCAGAAGCTTCATGCACATTCACGTGCCACCTCTTCTTTGTGGATTTTAAATGCAGCTTCCCAAATGCAGACAAAACTAAATAATTACCTTTGATAATGAAGTTAATATTGTTGAATATTAAATGCCACGAATTAAGCAAGCCAAAAGCCAGGCAACAAAAAGCAGAAGCAAGCTTTCGTGATCTAGTTACGTCAGATTTACTAAGAATTCAGATATGATGATTCAAACTCTCTGTGGGCCTATGCTATTATTCACGACCTGAAAAGAAAGTTCACATCAAAATGAAAACGGTCATCGTTTAGTCACCCTCATGCCATTTTCTGTCGGATTTTCTCCCTTGCCTTAAATACAACAGGAACTGTTTTGAAGAATCCTTGAGCTTCTATTTTCATTCATTGATAGTGGACTGTGATTTTTACTGCGCCCCCAAAACAAACACCATCATAAAAGTATAATAACATTCGTCCGTGTGACTCGTGCACTTTATTCGGAAGTCATATGATGCTTTGTGTGAGGAACAACTTCAGTTATTTTCCTCTGAACTGAGCTGGATGATATATCTGAATAGATTTGACTTATGATTTGACTTATAGCCTATTTTAATTTAAGATACGGAATAAAAAAGCTAACTGCAACTTTTTATCTCACAATTCAGACTTAAGAACTTGCAAGCTGATCTCGTGGTTTCAAGTCTAGTCCCAGATATTTCACGTTTATAAAAGCTACTTAAATGTTCTAATTAAACTGAGGCCTAATGCAGTCTTAATCTAAGCCCTGTCAATGAAACCAGGCCTAAATCTCTCGATCCACAAGCTAGAATTTTGAGAACCTTTTTATTGCAAGAAATAAAGTCAGAATTGAGAGATTTATGCCGGTTTCACAGACTTGTCCCAGACTAAAATGCATTATTGAGCTGCTGAACTGAAAGAAACTTGCACTGACAGATCTTAAAATATATAATTTAAAATATTTTTTTTCAGAACACAGAATTGCAAGAAAAGTTGCAATTATTTTTTATTGCAAGAAATAAATTCAGAACTGTGAAATTTAAGGTCATATCTCGCAAATTTTGACTTATCAGAATTAGTAAAAAAAATTATAGAACTTGGAATTGCACAAAAAATGGCAGAATTGTGAGATAAAAGTTGCAATTACTTTTTCATTTTTATTGCAATAAATAAAGCCAGAACTGTGGAATTTAAATATCGCAATTTTGACTCATTTTCATAATAATAATAATAAATTAAAAAAAAAGATTCAGACTTCGGAACTGCAAGAATTATTTATTTATTTATTTATTTATTTTAAGTTGAAATTTCATTTTTATTGCAATAAATAAAGCCAGAACTGTGGAATTTAAAGTTCATATCTTGCAATTTTGACTCATTTTCATAATAAAAAAAAAAACATTCGGACTTCGGAACTGCAAGAATTATTATTATTATTATTTTTTTTTTAAGTTGAAATTATTTTTTCATTTTTATTGCAATAAGTAAAGCCTGAACTGTGGAATTTAAAGTTCATATCTCGCAATTTGGACTCATTTATATATATATATATATATATATATATATATATATATATATATATATATATATATATATATATAAAAGGATTCAGACCTCGGAACTGCAAGATTTCTTTTTTTTTTTTTAAGTTGCAAATACTTTTTAAACGTTTACTCCGTGGCAGAATCGAGCGTCCATGATATCATGTTGTGAGCTGAAGATGTGTACCTGAACCGTGCAGCCAAACACGCCGATCATGAGCATAGCGATGCCCAGATACTCTGACAGGACGTCCCACCAGGGCTTCAGGACCCGGAACTGCGGGTTCTGCTCCGACACGATGTTCCTGAACTCGTTCACAGGGATCATCTTCACAGCTCTGAATGCTAGCAACAGCAACAATAAGGGTTACACTTTACTAAAAATGATCTTAGTTCATATTAATTTCAACATTTACTAAAGTAGGCCTATTTGTTAACATTAATTAATGCACTGTGAACAAACACAGCTGTATGTTTTATTAACTAATATTAACAAAGATGAATAAATACTGTAACAAATGTTTTGCTCATTGTTAGTTCATGCATCAACTAATAAACCTTACTGTAAAGTGTTACCAAAATACGACTAATATAGGCTACTTCAAATAATGAAGTTCTGATTAGTCACGTATATACAGTATAATAGGGGTGTAACGGTACATGTATTCGTATTGAACCGTTTCGGTTCGAGGCTTCCGGTTCGGTACGCATACAAACCGAACGATTGCTTGGACCATTTTTCCTGCCGGCAAAATTCGCGCTGACGCGGCCAACACATCGTTGCGCAAATGTAATGAAAGCACAACGAAACTGCGCTACTCATTATGTGCTTCACGGATCGTTTATCAGTTCGGACCAGCGCGAGCCGATCTCGATCAAGCAACACTGTTACCACACCGCGCTAAGAGATCCGGTAAAGAAAACATTTGAATTCGCCACTGAGGTAATAACATCGCTGCGAGATCTAGGGAGATGCATTCACATTTCTCCGTTATTAACCGTAGATCTCTATTAGATCAAACAGCGCTGTCATGGAAACCAGGAGAAACATTGTGCCGTGAATAAACTAGTAATACTTTACGTCCACAGACCAGCAACAGACCATGGATTTAATATAGTAACACTAACTGGAACCAGTTTGGCTGGAATGGTGAAATGCTTTCAAGTACTTCACACATCTTTTTCCAGCACTTCAAAATTCAAATATTATATGAATAAATATATATTTAAATGTTATTTTTAATGTGATGACCAAAACATTATTTGTTCATCCTTCAAAGATGACCCCCATTTATAAACCTGAAAGTTTCAAGATCTAGGCAAACTAACATTTATTTAAAAATATTTTTTCTTTAAACAAATTTCTCTGGCATTTCGTTCTTTTTGCTGTATCGAAAATGTACCGAACCGTGACTTTAAAACCGAGGTACGTACCGAACCGTGATTTTTGTGTACCGTTACACCCCTACAGTATAATTAACGTTTATTAATATTTGTTACTGATTTTAGGACTATTTTCAAGCACTATTTCTGTCATCTCAGAATACAAGCGTTTTTTTATTAGGGCTGGGAAACGATTAATCGCATCCAAAATAAAAGTTTGTGTTTACATAATATATGTGTGTGTAGTGAGTATAATTATTTTGTATATATAAATACACACACATGCATGTAAATATTTAAGAAATATTTGCATGTATATACTTTATATATATATATATATATATATATATATATATATATATATATATATACAAAATTAATATTATACATAAATATAAATATTTGATATATTAATAACACATTTTTCTTAAATATATACATGCATGTGTGTATTTATATATACAAAATAATTATACACACCACACACATATATTATGTAAACACAAACTTTTATTTTGGATGCGATTAAACGCGATTAATCGTTTCCCAGTCCTAGTTTTTTTTTTGTCAAATCAACTTAAATAATTTGTTTAGGTTGAGATAACTTATTATTTTGAGTTTCTGATGATTAAATTAATCTCCTTCATCGTATTAAGTCACTGTTTCCAGTTCAATCAACTTAAAATTTTAAGGCAACCAGGTTACTTTTTTAAGTTAAACCAGCAATATTTTTTACAGTACATGATAAAACAGCTGATGTCCGGTGAGAACTCGTGTTCAGCTTCTATTCTGTGTAGTTTCGTTTACAAATTTGTAGATAATAATTAAAAAAACGAAATGGCGCAAGAAAAGCGAAACTCACCTGCGCGTACGAAGCGAAGCGCGTGTGTTTCTCAGCACATGCACGAGCGCGTCTCATCTCCCGGGGTTTAAAACACACTCTCTGTCCTTCATGTAAAGGACTCTCAACAGCACAGGTTTCTCTTTAGGGCTTGTTTGAGGGCGTTCAAGCGTTCAAGCGCCTCCCAGCACGAGTTTCATCATGAGAACTCAATGAGTCAGAGATGAGACAGCCTGTCAACAGTAACGCTCATTATAAACAGCCCTGCAACACATTCATAATCCAGCATTCATATTTCAGCGTCACTTATTCGTCTGACTGACGTTCCGTTGTGAAATGTTTACAGCGCGCGCGAACAGTCATCAGATAAACAAGCTACTTAAAATATACAGTAGCCCAGTGGTTCCCAACCTTTTTTCGTGTATGACCCCCTTTTTCCCAAGAAAATATTTTAGGGCCCCCCTTCACATTTAATGATATTATCGCTCTTGTAAGCTTGCAGCAAGAATAACAAATTTTTTTTTCAAACAAACGGTATGTTTATGCACAAATAATAGCCTATAATATTGAAAATACAATCAACATCAGTAGGCCCTTTGTAATTTAACAACGTAAGCCTAGGAGAAGCCTATTAATTGGCCCTATTTGAAATGCAAAAATAAAAATATTCACACTGGTGTTTAGGTTAAAAAAAAGAATATCTGCTATTAAATGACTGTTATCTGGGGCCTCAACACTTGCATGTTATCTGTGAGGCTTTATCAATGTGAGGCTTTATTTTTACGCTTTTGCCGCTATAGCGAGCGATAATAAACTTGCATTTATTAACAGAATAATGCGTCTTTCGGAAAGAACAGTGTAGCCGGAACTACTTCTCTCCGTGTACGTCTACGACGAGTCACGCAGGTACTGTAGTACTCCGCAGCGGCAGCGATCCGAACCAGTGTAAAAATAGTCCCAATGTAAACACTTATTATAGGTGTACCATAGTGGTTCAGGATAAGACAAAAACACGGATTGGAAAATGGATTCATGATGAACTCACTCATTAAATACACTTTGTAAATTTTGAACAGAAAAAGGTTAAGGACTTTTATTTAATGCTCATTGCTCAAACCCTCAAAATATGCCGCGACCCCCCACAGAGCTCGCTGAGGCCCCCTTGTGGGCCGTGACCCCCCTGTTGGGAACCGATGCACTTAGCCTACAGTTTTGGCGGCAAATTTCCACTTTAATATTGTGAAATATCATGACAACCCTCTCGTGAGGACATTTCTATAAATGTATATGCTACTCTGCGTGCAATAACATGGATAATATCGTTTTTGTATAAATTAAAAGTATTATTTAGACATTCTAATAACAATATTTGTCTTTATTACTAATTATTACACAGTTTTTATTTTTGCATTGTCTCTTTTTTATGCGTTTTATTGACAAAGCTGTTTAGACTTGCACTCTATTTTCTAATGTTTTAGTAATTAAAAATTTTATCTTGGGTTTTTGCTTAGTTTCGTTCCTTCATGTAAAAATGTGTATGAAATGACAATTAGATTAATTTAAACGCTTTAATCCGAGGATATCCGAATATATATCTTCTCCATTCAAAATATTTCAGTTTAAAGCTGCTCAAAATTAAATTCAGCGTTAATGTCACTTTTTTAAACCAAACGCGCGCGTGCACGTAATTCAGGGTTTTGTCGCCACCGCGCGGCTGAAACCAATCAACACAAGCCAGTGCAAGAAACATATGCTTTTATTATACAATGTTTGTACAAGGTATTCGATGCTGTAAAAATTACAAAGCAGACTTTAAATAATCTTTTACATTTTATTTCGAGTGATTTAAAGAAACAAAAGCATCCCTTTTAAAACGAAAAGCTTAATTTGTAAAAACGGGCCCCAGTTCAGGAGCCAGCATTATCCAATAGCAAAGGGACGATAATTCAAAATAAATAAAATAAAATAAAATAAACAGACTTCATGCAATATACCAATGTACAAAATCCCTGGAAAAGCAGCTTAAGTTGTTTTTTTACAAATACATTGTGTCATCAGCCTGTGAAAATCAGCTTTCATTTGAGCAAAAAACAACATTGGCATCTAATGCCTTTGTAGGCTGGAATACAGTTAGACAAATCTGGAAACGTTCCACATCTCATTTTATTAGTAAAAACTTTGCATGTGTACATCTCTAAATACAAAATCATCCAGACAACTTAATCAGTCACGTCACACTGAGAGTGTCAGGGTGTGTTTCGGCCATCTCCGTTCTCACGGCTCGAACCCCGGACATACTGACGCGGGTCATGGCACTTTATTGGGCTCAGGAGGAGGTAGACGTCCACACGACTGAATGCTTTTACAAAACATCCGCAATAGAAGTGTCTGCAGCACGATTAACCTCGCAGAACTAATCAGGCAGGAGTCTCCAAGTGTGTGACGTTCAACAGATTTACTGTGCGCTAATGACACTGGCAGAGAGAGAGAGAGCTAAAGAGTGAGTGAGTTTAAAAGAGAGAGGGAGCGTGTGAGTTTAAAAGAGAGAGAGGGAGAGTGAGTGAGCGAGAGAGCTAGTGTTTCTGACACGGGCTCAGGCCCTTCTGGCACGGCTCCATGGTCACGGCGACTCCGACGCCGCTACGACCTGACGTCATGTTGGTGACCTCAGTCCACGAGTCTGTTTCTGGGTCGAAACTCTCCACGCTGTCCAGGAATGTGTTCCCATCATACCCTCCTAGAGAGAGAGAGAGTGTTACGTGCATATCATCCAAACAGATTAGCATTTCTAGTCCTTCACACACACGTAACTGTTTTAGCACAGCTCAAGTGTAACGTATAACTCAACATTAGCCCTTCACACACACCGGTTCATCATGTGTGAACAGGACTTGTCAAACATACCGGTCAATTGGTTCCGGAAGTTGTAACATTACCGGTATATGCGCGGCGTGAATGAAGATTAGCGTTTTTAGCGCATACGAGGTCAGACCGCACTGACGTAAAAAGCGATTTGGGCCAATCAGAAGTCGTTGAGAGAACGATATATAATTTAATATATAATTTAAAATATTTTTTTTTTCTTTCCCAATGCATGTTTATAAAAGTTGACCTAAAGACTAATCCTGGCTTAATCTAAACCCTTTCTGTGAAACCTGGTGATAAAGTTAATATCTCTCAATTTTGACAATTATTTTCAGAACACAGAATTGCAAGAAAAGTTGCAATTACTTTTTATTTTTTATTGCAAGAAATAAATTCAGAACTGTGAAATTTAAGGTCATATCTCGCAAATTTTGACTTATTATCAGAATTAGTAAAAAAAAATTGTAGAACTTGGAATTGCACAAAAAATGGCAGAATTGTGAGATAAAAGTAGCAATTACTTTTTCATTTTTATTGCAATAAATAAAGCCTGAACTGTGGAATTTAAAGTTCATATCTCGCAATTTTGACTCATTTTCATAATAAAAAAAAAAACATTCGGACTTCGGAACTGCAAGAATTATTATTATTATTATTTTTTTTTAAGTTGAAATTACTTTTTCATTTTTATTGCAATAAATAAAGCCTGAACTGTGGAATTTAAAGTTCATATCTCGCAATTTCCTTGGCCTGTTATATTGAAAATGTACGTTTTACAATTTGCATTTCTAAATTATGGCTCATCATAGACTAGCTAAAAACAAAGCTAGCTAACGCCACTATCATCAGTCTGTTCTGTTGTAATAATAAAAGAAACAAGTTACTTTTTAAAATGCATTATCATATTATTTTGGTTAAAACTCATAAATAACTACAAATAACTAATGTTAGGGAAATCTGTTAATGTTTTGTTGCGCCTATCTGAAATAAAAAAAAAATATCGCAGATATATCGGATTTTAAAACCAAAAAATATTTGTATCGGTATCGGCCTTCAAAATCTTTTATCGGTCAGGCTCTCACAGAGATTGCCGGTATTTTGAAGCTGATGTGCGGGAAAAAAAAAAAACGGGTAAAAAAAAAAAACGGTAAAAAAAAAAAAACGGTAAACGGTAAAAAAAACAACAAAAAAAAACGGTAAAAAAAACAACAAAAAAAAACGGTAAACGGTAAAAAAAACAACAAAAAAAAACGGTAAAAAGCCAGATCGCCGTTGTGTGTGTGAACGGCACATCTGTGTATTTACCGGTAAAGTCGCTCTAGCAATTTTACGGTAATCTAGCGGGATTGCTGTGTGAAGAGGCTATCCTGACATAAAAACGTAAATAACTGGTTTTCAACACTGATAATAATGAGAGAGAAACATCATCATATTGTAGTGATTTCTGAAGGGTCATGTGACACTGAAGACTGGAGTAATGATGCTGAAAATACAGGAATAAATCACACTTTACTGTATATTCACATGATTTACACTGGAATCATATTTCCCAAAACTGTTTTTATTGTTGTATTTTTAATCAAATATATGCAGCCTTGCTGAGCAGAAGAGACTTTTTTTTATAAAACAAAAAAAATCTTATCGATCCAAAGCCTTTGACTGGTAGTGTATATACTGATATATTTATACCAAGTTTTAGAAATATGGTAATTATGCTCATATTGGCTTTGACGCTCTCCAGCTGATCGATCTCTCACAACAACCCCAGAAACATGTCTTTAGATTGAGCTACTTCCCTGCGCTTGCAACGCCGAGGTCATGGGTTCGATTCCCAGGGAAAGCAAGACCTGATAAGAATGTGAATGTGTGCCTTGAAATGCAATGTAAGTGGCATTAATGAGCTCGTACCCAGCACGTAAATGCGTCCGTGGTGCGCCGTCACTCCCAGCGCGCTGCGTCTGTGCCTCATGGAGGATGTGAAGCTCCAGCTGTCCGTCTCCACGTCGTAGCGCTCCACCGTGTTCAGCTGATTCGTGCCGTCGTATCCGCCCATCACGTAGATGAAGTTCCCCAGCGCACACACACCTGAACACACCGCACAGATGTTTTTGTTCATGTAGACGTGCAGTTTGAACACTCATCAACAGGATTAATGATCCGTGTGTGTGTGTGTGTTCACTAATGTTTAACAGCATGGTGTCAGCAAAACCAAGAAAACAATTTCAATTTTGATTCTGCCTTTCGATTCCTAATTTTGATTCTATTAAGGTAAAAACAAAACAAAAAACTCATTTAGTCTTATTGCAAACCATTTAACCGTAGCTGAAAATCAACAGACTTTCACAAGAAACGTTTAAAAACACCAACTAGCTTAACGAATATACATCTCCAGCATTATTAACACAAATAAACTAATTAGCAATCGCCACAAATAGACACAACTGAACCAAGATACAATTGAAATGATGTTATAGAAGCTGTATAAAGTGTAAAATAACACTGCACTTGTCTTTAAAATATACATTACAAACATACAAAAGTTATTCAGTCAAGAACAAGTGAATTTTCTGTCTTTTGTTGTTTGATTAGTAACATTAGCACTGAAAAAAGGTGTGCGAGTCGTCTCACGCTTGAATGGTTTAAAGTCATATTGAAAAACTCACAAAGGAAATTTTTAGTTTATAACAAGTATCCGATTCCTGACCTCAAGTAAAATCTTCATACAAGTACAAATCTAATTTTTGATATCAATAATTACATTGTTTCTAGTAAAAAATGTTAATTCCTGATATCAATAATTAAATTGTCACTAGTTGAAATGTCTATTCTTAACGTCAACAGTTCAATTGTTAAATATTATTTTTGATATCTGAAAATGTATTTCTGATATCAATATTATTTCAGATATCTAAAATGGCTTTCTTATGGAAGCTTGTTTCCGCCACTGAATAAAAAAATAACATAAATAATTGCGACTTTTTATCACAATTCTGACTATTTCTCAGAATTACGAGATAAAAAGTCAAATTGCGAGTTATAAAGTCAGAATTGCGAGATATAAAGTCAGAATTGCGAGTTATAAAGTCAGAATTGTGAGATAAAAAGTGGCAATTATTTATTTTATTTTTTATTCAGTGGCGGAAACAAGCTTCCATACTTTCTTACTAGTTCATGATATCAGAAATTAACATTGTCACTAAAAATTGAACTATTGATATCAAAAATGAACATTACTAGTAACAATTGAATTCTTGATATCAAAAATAAAGGTTTTTACTAGTAATAATTGTATTTCTGATTTGTGAAATTGCAATTTCAACTAGTAAGAAATCAATTCTTGATATCAACAATTGGTTTTGAATGGCAGCCTATGGGGACATTTCACTAGTGAAAATACAATTGTTGACATCAAGAATTTAATTTTTGATATCAAAAAGGAAATTCTTTATCAACAATTGAATTCTTGATATTAAAAATGTAATGGCTCGTGTGGAAGCTCAAAAGTGCCACATGACACGCAACAATGAACCTCATTGGTTCTTCCTTTTGCGCCAACACGAGGGAATGTAAATAAATGATTATATTTGTAAATTAGATTTAATTTAGATAAGTGAATTAGATTTGTAGCTAAGCAGCCGAGCTCTCACCCGCGCCGCTGCGGACGGTGTTCATGGACGCCACGCTCCTCCACTCGTCTTTCTCGGGGTTGTAGCATTCGGTCGAGCTCAGCCGGTGAGTCCCGTCGAAGCCGCCCACCGCGTACAGCAGACGGTTGATCACGGCCACGCCCACACCGATGCGCCGCGTTAGCATGGGCGCTACAAGCTGCCAGCAGTCTCGCTCGGGGTCGTACCTGGAACACCGCAGCAAACATGCATTCATACGGAGGAAACATTTCATGATTTTAATCGATTCTCATTTCGATTGAGCCAAGAATCAATCTTTGCCGTTTTCAGTTGATTGATGCATGAATTAAACTTTGTTGTGCTTTGTTACTTTTGATATGAAACCATCTCAGCCTTCAAATTCGGTCCATTTTATTTATTTATTTTTTTAATTGATTTTAACATTTTATTAACATAAAAGACAGAAATAATAACAATAATAATAACAATAATAAGAGAGAAAAAATTTATATATACATATATATTTAAAAAAATAAATAAATAAATAAATAAATAAGAAAAAATAAATAAATGAATAAAAATATATAAAAAAAATAATAATGGAATAAAAAAAATAAATAAATAACATACGGCAAATTAGATCAAGAATTCGGTCCATTTTATTATAAACTTATTATAAACAATAAATGCGGTCGCTGAAGCGCCTCAGATGAACCGATCATCTCTTAATCTTTAATGAATGAACATCAGAAGCAATCCAGAACAATTTCCTGAAATGAATCATGTCTCATGTAATCGCTCAATCAGGGAAAGACGTCAATAAAACAGCTTGAGAACAATAACCTCACATTTACCACAGAAATGACCATAAACTCATCGGTCAGCAAGAAAAATCAACTCTAGAAAGAAGCATTTTGATAAATACATGAGGCATATATTAGATATTCATTATATTTTTACTTAACCAGTTCTTTAATATTTAACATTTGAATAAATCCATCATAAAAACAAGCCATTTAAATGTTTATTTATTTATTTATTTATTTATTTTTTTAAATGAGTAAACATCAAATAAAAAATGTATGTTACTATAATGAATTTAAATGTTTGTATTAGGGCTGTCAAACGATTAATCGCATCCATAATAAAAGTTTTTGTTTATGTAATATATGTAGGCACGCTGTGTATAATTATTTTGTACATATATAAATACACACACATGCATGTATATTTAAGAAAAAAATATTATTTAAATATATAATATTTATATTTATATATAATGTAAATTATATATAAATCTATATACATGAAAATATTTCTTAAAAAACAAGCATGTGTGTTTATTTATATATACAAAATAATTATACACAGTGTGCCTACGTATATTATATAAACAAAAACTTTTATTATGGATGCGATTAATCGCGATTAATCATTTGACAGCCCTAGTTTGTATACAAATTGGTAAAATATTACAGACAAAAATGAACTAATGTGCCAACTGACAGAGTTCCCTGAATAGTTTACAGCATTTATCAGAGATATTTTTATATTGTGTATAGCAGTGTTCAGTTATTATATTTTATTGTACTGTACCTGATCTATATACAAATTAATCGATATTGAATCGAATTGGCACAAGCACTTATCAACATATTATACACGTCACTAGAGTGCAATAAAGCTCATCAAAGCGAGTGTGTTTATTATTATTAGAGCTTTTGGTTATTAATGGCGGTGGATCAGCAGGTCAGATCACATCTTGAGGAAGTAAAACACACCAGATTAACCTGGAACAGACAGACCGAGTGTCTTTCATAACTCCAGTGACTCACTCTGAAGTTCACAGTGTTTAAATATCTATTAATAGTTAGTTCCACTTCCTTTAACTCTCGGAATAATGATTGTCACCTGTTATTCATCACTAATCTCCATAAACATAGAGGAAGTGTCATAACGGCCCATTGTTATGTGGATGCAGAACGGCTTCAGGGGTTTTCTTTCTGATCGTTTTTTTTTTTTTAGTGTGGAAGAGATTAGGGCTGTCAAATAAAAAATAAATCAAGTAAAAAAAAAAGTCATAAAAATTAGTATTTCGAATATCGTCGTGCATATGCATATTTGAATGTAAAAACCGTGCATTTTAATTTTTGTTGTGTCAAGAAGCGCACGAGACATGATGATGATGTAACCGACGCGGTTCGTTAGCTTATCCAGGAAACAGTGCTGCGTTGTTAATTAGTGTGTGTCTGGTGTTTTAGATGCACAATATGTAGAAGTGGTTTGTTTCTGAATGGCAGTTTGCTATTGTGTGTTCATGTAGTAACGTTACATTACGCCGTGTGTAAGTGTGTTTTCTCAGGTTATGCACTACTGCAAACTAATATTCCTGGCATGCACAATAAGAAAATTATATTTTATTGAACTATTTTATTTAAATTTAATTATATTTTATTTAAATAATATTTTCTTTATGTTTCAAGAGTTAATGCACTTTAAAAAAGTGAATGTCATTTCAATAAAAGATGCGATCGATGTTTAATTAGGTTGATATTTGCTTGTTGCGCCCTCTTGTGGGCATAGGAGACAATACAGTACTATTCCCCTATTGCCTTCAGAATTCCAATTTAATTTGTATTTTGCAAATATTTAAGAAATAAATTTGAATTTAGGCATTTTGACAGCCCAATATTTTTATATTTCTTGGAGTATCGCAATAATATGGTCTCGTGAGTATGTATTGAATCGTGACACGAGGGTCTCGTTTCAGCAAAAAGAGATTTTGGTTCAGTGTGGAAGAGATAAAACCATCTTTTTTCTTTTTAAAATTGCTTCTACTGACTGATTAGTATTTTAATGATGTGTACTGTAATTATTACTTTTGTACTTGTATTTTTACTTGATTTTATTGTTTGTGGCGCTTTGGGTTTTAGAAAAGTGCATTATAAATAAAATGTATTATTATTATCTCACCTCTCCACGCTGTTGTGATGTAGGCATCCGTGCGATCCGCCCACCGCATAGATCATCCCGTCGATCACGCCGACGCCGATACGGTTGCGCGGGACGCTCATGGGCGCGCACGGCAGCCAGCAGTTATTCATCGGGTTGTAGCAGTCCAGCGTGTTTGAGTCCATGTTTCCATCCGGAGCGTTATTCCTCCCGCCCACCGCGTACAGGAGGCCGCTAATAACACACGCCGCTAGCCCACTGCGCGGCGTCTGCAGGTCCGCTAGCCGCAGCCACGTGCCTGTACAGGTGTTAAACGCCTCCAGGTAGCTGAGCGACTGCCGGAAGTATCCGCCCGCCGTGTAGATGAGCTGCGGGACTTTGGGAGTCCGACAGGGAATGAGTTTGGTGGGTTTGTGCAGCGTGAGATCCTGGAAGATCTGGGACAGGTAGTCTTTGCTCTGCGCGTCCCACTCGAAGTGCTCGAGCTGCCGGCGCAGGAAGTTGGGCGTGAGCGAGTGGCAGCGGACGGCCTGGAGAAGCGCCTGAACGTACGGACGCCGGTTCTCGCGGTCGTACTGAACCCACTCCACGCACGCGTGAAACACCTCGGACTCGCAGCGCACGTTCAGCTCGTCGCGGCTGATTAGCGTCACTAGCTGACAGTGAGTGAGGTTGAAGAACTCCTCCTGTGTCGCCACCTGAAAGAGAGACACGTTTAATCTCAAACAGTATCAAAACATTTACAGCCTGTAAAGCACATTCACAACAAGGAGGATAACTATAATAAAGATATAGTAAAAAAAAATAGAAAGAAATGTGTCATTGGAATCGGTTTCAGAATGATTTTTTTTTTAGTGCTAGGCAACAATTAACCGCGATTAATCGCATCCAAAATAAAATATTTAAGAAATATTTGTATGTATTTTCTGTAGGAATTTAAACATAATTTATATTATATATAAATATAAAAAATGGTACGGAGGCGTATTGCATTCACTTGAAGAAAAAAAATCTACTCTGTTTTTCTGAATTAACGAGTTATTTTTTCATGGAATTTTTTTTGCTCTGTTTTTCTGAATTAACTCATTAATTCAGAAAAAAAGAGCAAAAAAAACCAATGAAAAATTAACTCGTTAATTCAGAAAAACAGAGCAAAAAAATTTTTCTCATGAAAAATTAAATCATTAATTCAGAAAAACAGAGCAAAAAAATCCATGAAAAATTAACTCGTTAATTCAGAAAAACAGAGCAAAAACTTTTTTTCTCACGAAAAATTAACTCATTAAATCACAAAAACAGAACAAATTTTTTTTCTCATGAAAAATTAACTCATTAATTCAGAAAAAAAGAGCAAAAAAAATCAATGAAAAATTAACTCGTTAATTCAGAAAAACAGAGCAAAAAAAATTTTTCTCATGAAAAATTAAATCATTAATTCAGAAAAACAGAGCAAATTTTTTTTTCTCATGAAAAATTAAATCATTAATTCAGAAAAACAGAGCAAAAACTTTTTTTCTCACGAAAAATTAACTCATTAAATCAGAAAAACAGAACAAATTTTTTTTTCTCATGAAAAATTAACTCATTAATTCAGAAAAACAGAGCAAAAAAAATCAATGAAAAATTAACTCGTTAATTCAGAAAAACAGAGCAAAAAAAAATTTTCTCATGAAAAATTAAATCATTAATTCAGAAAAACAGAGCAAATTTTTTTTTCTCATGAAAAATTAAATCATTAATTCAGAAAAACAGAGCAAAAACTTTTTTTCTCACGAAAAATTAACTCATTAAATCAGAAAAGCAGAACAAATTTTTTTTTCTCATGAAAAATTAACTCATTAATTCAGAAAAACAGAGCAAAAAAATTTTTCTCATGAAAAATTAACTCGTTAATTCAGAAAAACAGAGATTTTTTTTCTTCAAGTGAATGCAATACGCCTCCGTAAAATGGATATATAAATAACACATTTTTCTTAAATATATACATGTGTATTTATACAGTAGTCAACATTTACAGTGGATCAAAATCTTTCATCAGATTATACATGAATTTTGAACTTTTTTTGTTTTCTCAGAACGCAGGCTCACTATTGGCCAGCATCACACACATGACCAGCGTCGGCCAATAGTGAGCCTGCGTTCTGACATACAACACAAAAGGAACTTAATAGTTAATAGAATAAAGTCGTTATTTTGGTGGGGTTTCGCACAGAAATTATTCGCATCGCTTGATAATCTTAAGGTTGAGCCGCTGTAGTCACTCGGACTATTTTAACAATGTCTTTAATAACATTCTGGTCCGGCAAGTTTCAATTCCAATAGAAGCCTATGGAGGAGTGATTTAATCAGAAATATCTTCATTTGTGTTCTGAAGATGAACGAAAGTCTTACGGGGTTCAGTCACTGACCTGACTGAAGTTCATGTAGATGTACTCTCTGGCCTTCTGATGAAGCTCTGTGCAGCCGATCTGCTCGGCGAAGTTGGCGATGCCGATAGCGTTGCTCGGGTCGAGCTGCGTCACGAGGAAATCACAGCAGGCCTTCACCACGCTGTCGATCTGGTACATGACGGCCCCGTTCATCACGTGAATCACACACTTCTCCCCCACAGAGATGCTCGCCGTGTACGCAAACTCGATGAGCCGGCCCATGACCTGTGTCGGACAAATCCGCGTTTCGTCACTATGTTGTTCTTCGTGTAAAGAAGCTGCTGAAGTCAGTGAATAAAACACTGATGCAATGATGAACAAGTTACAATAATATTCGCAATAACATATCGTTTTATTGAATAATCAGGTTAAACCTTATTTCTTAATTTATCTTTGTAGAGAAACCTCATTGTTTAACTGCCTACTCTGCTGTCTCAGATGTCGACATCACTTCCTGTCGGCCACTGCAATTTCTGTTGGTTGCAATGCGCAACCTCACCACTAGATGCAGGAAAAATGTACACACTGCACTAGAGCCAGACCGATATATCGGCCGATATTGGACATTTTCCAAACTATCGGTATCGGCAGTTATAATGACAGATAAATGAATATTTCAAAAATAAAATAAAAACGGACGAAACACGCTTGAACCATGTCATGAGTGTTGGAGTTGTATAGTTTGTCCACCAGAGGGCGATCTACACCGTCAACACTCGTTGAGTTGGTCACGAGACATACATTGCTTTAATAACAATTAAAAGATCATCCCCATCAGTTCTCTAAACTCAAACAAAATTTGTGACTATCAAGTCTAGTTTAAAAATAAATCAAATAAAATATCGGCCGATATTTCGGAATATCGGATTTTAAAACCCAAAAATATTTGTATGGTATCGGCCTTCAAAATCCTTTATCGGTCTGGCTCTACACTGCACCTTTAATGTCAGAACACGATTCATGATCGCGACATCTTACCTTTGGGTGGATCCCCTCGATGGGCACCACCTCCATCCCACACTCCTTCAGCCCATTGGTGAACATGGCACGAAACACGGGCGACGACGACGCCAACACCACCTTATGGGCCACGAAGTCCACGGCCTGGAGCTCGTTGTATTTGACCCTCAGCGTGACGTCGCACAGCTGGCGCTCCATCCGCAGCTCGTTCATGATGGCGAAGGCGGCCGCCGTGTGGCTCTCCAGCGTGTAGCTGAACACACGGTGCCCGTTTCGCTCCGACGGCGTGACCTCCGCCTTGCACTCCGTCATCCCGGACGCCGCGTACATCGTCACCGGCCGCGGCCCGGCACTAGCATCCTCGCTCGCCAGCGCAGGTTCAGCGGCGGCAGACGGCAGACGGACGAGTTTTACACGCTCTTACGGGTCGCTCAGGTGAAACGTGCTGTTATACAGGCCTGTAATCTCCTGACGGTTCGGGTCGGTGACACTTCTCCATTTCATACGCAATCTGTTTGATTCGACTGGGGGAATTTGTGAAGCAGGAAAAGCACAAGAAGAATCCAACCGGTTTGTTGCTCACATAATAGTGTCTCTTCCTCAAGCCGGAGGAGACACTTTTATTGCATGTGAAGTGAAACTGGTTTTCTGTGCAGGTTTGGGTTCAATGCGAAGAGAAACGAGTCTGAAACTGAACGTTCCTTGACTGTGAACAGAATGAGTCCTGGGTAAACAGTTTAATGGCGTTTTCACTGATGACCGGGAGTCCTGAGAAGATGAAAAAACAGATTTAAAGCAAACCTAAGAAACACAGCATAATCATAATCACAATTATAGGAGTAAATGAAGAGTTCAGATGCAAAAGCCTCTAAGTGCCATTTGAAATTTTCTTCTAAAATGATCATTTTTATCAAGCTTGTATATTTAAGTTCAGTAATTTCACTCAAATGGCAATGAAGATTACCTATTAATTGTCATTTAAGTGAAATTACTGAACTCAAATATACAAGCTTGATTAAAATGATCATTTTAGAAGAAAATTTCACATGGCATTTAGAGGCTTTTGCATCTGAACTCTTCAAATCAAACTCATCTTAACATATTGAGGAACAAAAGAACAATCTCACTGAGGTCCTTAAAACAAACAATAATTACTGATTAATACTCCGTTAACGTTAAACATAACATTAAAAAAAGAACATTTCACAACTTGTGCATTTTGACATCCGTCTAATTTGATCCAACCCGCCACAGTTTTATTGGATGTACAACTTTTGAACAACTAGACTAGAGAAATGGAGAGGGTTTTCTTCGCCCGTTTAAAAGTTAAGAAATCTATTCATATTACTGTATTAGAGACGCGTAATTACACTATTTAAATGGTTATCAACACGGTTTGTGTCCAGAAGACACTCAAACAATCAAGACTTAGGTAAGATTTGGTTTAGTAGGACTGCATTATGTAATGAATGTCCTCACAGATAGTAATAGAAATGTGTGTGATGGCATTGCATAACCGATCTGGTGCATGAATGGGAAACTTTACCAAACAGCAGTGAAGGTTTAAGAAATCAGGAAATGTTTACAGTTATTCAGTGAGTGTTTAATCATTTAACACACATTTAATTTAATAATTATAATATAATCATTTAATATTCCAGTTTTATAAAGGTGAACCTAAAATCATATTTTACTGAAAAGCTATCTTACATATTTTTTAGGAAAAATAAAAATCGCTTTAAGTCTGAAATGTCAACATGTAAACAGTGATGGGCCCGAAATCCCCGGGCTGGATTTTAAATTCTATCCGCCTTCCAGCAGCTCAAGCCCGGTCACACACAGCAGAAGCGCCGGGACTCGACTCGAGAAATGAATTCAAATCGGTGAAATGTACTAAAACATTACACGCTCTGTGGATGCTTGAACCATTCAGAGCAAAATGTCTTGTATGCTTAAATTATCAATCAAAACACTAGTTTGATAAATATTCGGCGATAAACTATTGTACAGTAACGTTAAATGTTATTATTACTGCTTTATAACATCACATTGCGAACGCCTTATCTCTCAAGATTATTAAACTTCATACATGATTTTATCCTCATATATTACGAAACAAGCTATAATCACCATAATCATAAATACTGTCAATCAGTAAATTGAATAAATAAACACGCAATAGGAGCGTTAATGCTGTCAACATCGACACGGAATAAAATAAAAACAGTACAAATCTCAGCAGAAAACCGAACACAGTAAACAAAGTCTGTCCTTAAAACACTCACAGCTCATCGGAAACGGCTCTCGGTGACAGTGTGTGTTACAGTGTGTTATTTTGTACTTCTTCAGCGTGTGTGTGTGTGTGTGTGTGTGTGTGTGTGTGTGTGTGTTCCGTACTCTCAGAAAGGGAAACTCAGCGTGACTAAGCACAGCCGAGGAACGCGCGCTCCCGAACCCCCGTTCACGCGCAAACAGACGCCAATCAATCGTGTTATCAATCATAATTACTATACATGAACTTCTGCCCAAGAGAATAATGATGTATATGTAAGAATTATGTGGCAAAAATCTTACCTGTGTTATATAAAATGATATTTTAGACCCAGATAAAGGCAGCTAAAATGCGTTGTCTGCTCTTGATTTTGAAATATCACAAAAGCATCATAATCATCATTAAAATTATCATTGTGCAATGCAATTCATCGTGCAAACAAAGGCATCAGGTTCATCGCATGGGTTCATCAGGTTGTCGTGCGTGATGACGCAGTTCAGAGCGCGAGCACTAGATGTCGCTACGCGTCAACAAAAACTGCGCGCGCAGCTCGACTGTGATTGCAATCAAGATTTTTCTGTCGGATATAAACAGGCCTGATTTTACAGACAGACAAGGATTAGATTAGGACATTTAAGTAGCTTTTAAAAACGTGCCTTCCAAAAAAGCTACTGATATTTTATTTCAAGATATGCTTTCATCTCAAACATTTAGTCTGGACTTAAGCCTGCCCTGGTCTGTGAAACCAGGTAAATGATTCTTTATAAACTATGTTATGAATGATTCTTCAGCATGTTATAAACATCCTCTGTGCTGTACCATTATCATCGTCTTTTATTCAAGAAACTCTAAGACTGCAGATTTACATAGCCAGATGAAAACATGAAACTAAAAACAGCTTCTTTTTTTAATTTTTACAATCGCTTGAACACATTTCTTTCACTTTTCCACAGCACTTTTCACTCTGTGATCAGCATCTGTCCATGTGGGATAAACTGAGGATCATTTATTATTGCTTTGGTTTAAAATGCATTTAATGACATCTTTCAAATTACATTAAATAATTTCTCACTTAAACATAAACACCAGCAACACTTTATGAATGACAAGAATACAGGACAGTTTGCACATGTTGTAGGGTATCTGCACATTTTTTAACAGCAAATTTAATGACTTTTAAGACCTTTTTAAGTCCTCTAAAAGGTAAATTTAAGACTTTACCATGACAAAAAAAAAGGAAAATATTCAGCACGACACGACAGTGTTAATTTTGGCAGCCATTTTTGTTTTAGTCTTCAGATGAAAATGCTTATTGGTCTTAGTCACATTTTAGTAATTTTGTCTTTCATAGTTTTAGTTGACAAAGTCATTGCATTTTTTGGTAACACTTTACAATAAGGTTCATTAGTTAACATTAGTTATTAGTTAACTAAGAATGAACAATACTTCTTCAGCATTTATTAATCTTAGTTAATATTAATTCCAACATTTACTAATACATTATTAAAATCAAAGGTTGTATTAGTTAACATTAGTTAATGCACTGTGAACTAACATGAACACACAAAGCTGTATTTGTATTAATTAACATTAACAAAGATTAATAAACACTGTAACTAATGCATTGCACATCGTTAGTTCATGTTAGTTAATGCATTTACTAATGTTAACTAATGAACCTTATTGTAAAGTGTTACCCATTTTTTTGTCAACTTTTAGTCATTACTTTAAAATTTAAGGTCCGTACTTTGAAATTTAAGACCTCCTTATCGTAAATTTCAGATTTTAAGATATTTTCAGACCTTAAAAAGTGAAAATTTTATTTAAGACATTTTAAGACTTTTTAAGGACCCTGTGTTTGCTTTCTCATTTCAAAACTGTTACGCTTTGTTTACAATTTAACAAAACACAATATAGTATCATATTGAACTATGGATAAGAAGAAACATCAAATACTGTGAAAGTGATGAGATGAAGCTGAACAAGTGTCAGTCTTTCAGTTTCATCTCATCCGTTCACAAGAGGAATAATGTTGTACTGTAGACGTGTGACACACTGCAGTGAATTATACGCAGATTAGACAGTCATTCATTCTTGTTTCGTAAAGAAGTTTTTCTAAAGTAGCTACACATTGTATAGAGAGCCTAAGTCCCGCCTCTTCGCTTCCGGCTCATGGGACCTTATTTCGGAAAAAATATGAATGGAAGTCAATGGGGAGAGACAACTTATCTTTTTATTCCGTCTGAACTGTGCCCTCAATTACACATATGATGTTTGTCAATTTAAAAGATGATTCTCAAAGTCAAAAACGTCGCAGTTTGTCATACAACAGAAGAGTAACGTTTAGTTTTATGTGAAAATCGCTCTGTGAACTACATCTCCCAGGAAGAGAAACGAGATCCGCTGCTCGTGTGTGTGCAGTCTGGGACAAAACACTCAGGTATGACGGCGTAACGTTACGATTATAACGTAAGACTGTAGAAACAATAACAGACAGCCTCAGTAAAGTTAGCTTCAGTCATTGAGAGAAAATGTGCGCCTTTAGGGTTTGTAGTCTTTGTAATTACGTATTTTCACAGTCTTATACCTCAACGCTTTTACATCAAACTGCGACTTTCTTTACTTTAAAATGTATCTTTTAAATTGGCAAACATCATATGTGTAATTGAGGGCACAGTTCAGACGGAATAAAAAAATAAGTTGTCACTCATTCAATATTTTTCCGAAGTTAGGTCCCATGGTGGCCGACCGGAAGGGGCGGGACTTAGGCTCTCTATAACGCTCCTGATGTGTGTGTTGGTCTGTGTTTTATGAGTGAAAATGTGTGTGAAACAACCTCTGATAGTGTTCAGGAAGAATGAGTTGATTTGAGACGTGAATGAAGTGTTTTGATAGTGTTTGTGTCTGAGAGTTCAGGAGAACTGGGGGAAGAGTGTAGACATGTTTTAGCTTGAAAAAAAACCCAACAACAATAATGACAACGACGAAGGGCTTTTGACCCATGGCCATAGTTTCATATCTAAAAATATAATATGCGTTAGTTTCAGTTCGGTTTTAAGTGTGCTTGTTTTCATGTGTGTGTGTGTGTGTGTGTGTGCCAGTGCTGGGAGTAACGCATTACAAAAGTAATACATTGCAGTAACATATTACTTTTTGCTGTAACGCAGTATAAGGCATTACTAATCAATTTTCAGTAATATTTTACTCGTTACATGTTCAGTGAGGCTTGTATAGTTGTATTACAGTGTATTGTCTGCTTTTACTTCTTAAAGGCAACAGACTATGTGAAAGTTTTAAAGCAGTCTTTTAGTGCCAGTTCAGAGCGGTCACGTCTGTAACATTGTTTTTCCTCATAAATGCGAACACGAAAACTAAAATAAAATGAATATTTTAAGTTCTATGGAGACTGGAGAGCCAACCCTTCCTCATCCGATTTGCGCAGTGTAATTAACAGAATTACAAAAAATATATTTTGCCTCCTATTTTTTTTTGTCACGCATGAATGTGTGTCTTTTCCCTGATATTAAAAATAAAACAAAGACTGATATTTGTCTAATGTCTGGAGTCCTTTAAGGAAGTAGCCTATATACGTTTCAATACATGAGAATTTTTATTTCAAGTTTTGACTGCAAATGTCATGTCCATAATGCTGGACTTCCCCAATTTTAAATAATTTATCCTCAACTAGTTTTGTGGTGTAGGTCTACGTATTTTATAATGTTAACTTCAAATAATACTAATAGCCTAATTTAAAGATAAGGCAGCATTGGATCTGGACGGTAAGGAGAATAACGCTGGAGTTGGAAGAGGTGTGTCGCGATTCTGTAGGTTCGTGAATCTGAGTCGTGTGGCGAATCGCGATTTCGGTTTCTTATTGCATATCGTTACAGCCCCAAAGTTAAGTTCTACTTAGTTATTTTGGTGAAAGTAACTCAAAAGTAATACATGAGTAATGTAACGCATTACAATTCTGAGACAGTAATATTGTAAGGTAATGAATAACTTTTAAATAACAGCAACAAGTAATACCTAATGTATTACAGTTTGGAAGTAACTTGCACAACACTGGTGTGTGCATACTTGATACCGTCGTGGGCCGTGGCTTTGTAAGCGGAGCTCAAGGCTTGTGGTTTTATTGAGTAGGCTATGGCTCTCTGAAGCGCGCGCACGCGTGTGTGTGTGTTTGTGTTTACGGTAAAGAGGGCAAAACTGAGCTCAGTTGTGTTTCCATGTTACTGTGCAAATATACCAGCCCCTCTGCAAACTCCCACAGATCTGAACCCACAGCAAGCCGACATGCATCACCAGCTTCTCTCTCTCTCTCTCTGTGTGTGTGTGTGTGTGTGTGTGTGTGTGTCATCTAGTGCGGTTTAACATCACATCTCACATGCTGACAGGACGGAAGAGCGCTGGACTCGATAAACGTGTAAATCCATACGAAAGCTGTTGGACGGATGATATATTGTGTAATTTAAAGCATGTAATTGACGTGACTAAAGCATCTTCACTGTGAATCAGCTCTAACACTGAACAGAGCCGAACAGAAACAGCTAAATCAAGAGATTATATCTCTGAGTATGAAGGTTAACAAGAGTCATTTAATGCAGAATTACCACTGTATGAGTTTTACTGTATCTCTCAGTGACTGAAGGAAGGAAATGTTGTCAGGCGCTCCACACTACAGCCAATAACGGATAGGCTAGATTTAGCTATAAGTATTTATGAGTTATAGAATTTTTAGTGAATTATTATAATTATTAATTACCCATAATTATTTACAGGGTCTCCATGTGAGAAGTTTGATATGCTTTTTTATTGCCAATAGCCTCTTTCACACATGCAGTCTTTACTGGTAAATATCTCTGTGATGCGCGTTTGTGACTTCACGTAATACGCAATTACATTGAAAAGGTCTTAGAACAGAGCAAGGCAAGCATTTGTGCTTATAAAAGTTAAACTTTTGTATCTATTTTTGAAATGAGCGATCGTTTCGCTTGATAAGACCCTTATTCATCGTCTGGAATCGTTTAAAGCCCTTTGAACAGTTTGCACTGAAACTGTCTTTTGGACCTTGAACCGTTTGGACCCCATTGAAATCCATTATATGGAGAAAATCCTGGAATGTTTTCATCAAAAACCTTAATTTTCTTTCGACTGAAGAAAGAAAGACATGGACATCTTGGATGACATGGGGGCGAGTAAATTATCAGCAAAGTTTTTTTTTTTTAAAGTGAACTAATCCTTAAAGATCCTTAGAGTTTTATATCCCCATTAAACCTGTAGTGTGTATAATTAATTTGTATATATAAATACCCACACATGCATGTATATATTTAAGAAAAATGTGTTATTAATATGTCAAATATTTATATTTATATATAAAATTAATTATGTATAAAGTATACACATGCAAATATTTCTTAAATATATACATGCATGTGTGTGTATTTATATATACAAATTAATTATACACACTACATACACATATATTTTGTAAACAAAAACTTTTATTTTGCTAACGATTAATCGCGATTAATCTTTGCCCATCCCTATTGGCAACCTCACTTTGTTTACACACACACACATGATTTCTCTCTTTAGTGTGACTGTCAAACTTCATAATCTGTGAACAGTATGTGAAATACATGAAAAGGCTATATTGTTTATTTAAAAAAATATTTAATGTCAAATAAGAAAAAAAATTACTTGGTAAAAAAAGCTTAAAAAACATGTCAAACATTTACAATGTACAAAATTAAATGCTTTTGTGTTAAGAGATGCTTACAGCTCAACATTAAATAAGAGCATTTGTGTTGAAGCTGATTATTTACAGTGAGTTTCCTCGTGTTGCTGTGAAGAGTTTGTATATTTTACATTATCAGAATCTACAGTATGTGGTTTTATATCACAACAGGGCCATTCGCTGTTGAGCGCAGGCTGCAGAAAACGTGAAGTCTTCGCATGCATTGCAGATGAACTGATAGATATGTTTGTCATAAACACAAAATGCAAAGATTGTGACTGGGTTATGAAGTCTGTGTGTCTCTGTGCTCTTTGGATGTGAGCAAAGGCGCTCGAGAGTTTAGAAAGAATATAAAGAGCCATGGCCATGATTAAATACAGGCTTTTATATTTATTTCTAAACTCTCATATGTTTTTTAATAAGTATGTCTGCATATTTTACTCAATGCAAATATCAAAGGCAGTGTGGTCCAATGTTGAAATGCTGGAAAACACCAGCGTACAGAGACCTCTTTCTGCCCACAACATCTTCATTTACATAATGCAAGAAAAGGGGAATATTGCCATAGTCCGATTGTTGTGTTTCTCTCCAGCTGTGGTTTGTGGCTGTGATTTATTACGTGTCTTTAATTCGATTTGGTTCGTCATGATTCAATCCAGAGCCTGAATGTGCTTGGGTTTGTGTAACAAAGTCGGAGTCTTCATTTTTTTGTTTTAGCACGGAAGATGTCATGGCCAAGAACACTTTTTACACGGTGTCCTAACAAGACAAGGAATGACAAGATTCCAACCAATCAGAAGAGAGTGTGGGCGGAGTCTCTGCAGATGTACTATACTCGCAAACAAATCCACAGCCAATCAGAAGAGAGTGTGGGCGGAGTCTCTGCAGATGCACTGTACTCAATCAAATCAATTCAACATCACAGCCAATCAGAAGAGAGTGTGGGCGGAGTCTCTGCAAAAGCACTATACTCGCAAACAAATCCACAGCCAATCAGAAGAGAGTGTGGGCGGAGTCTCTGCAAAAGCACTATACTCGCAAACAAATCCACAGCCAATCAGAAGAGAGTGTGGGCGGAGTCTCTGCAGATGTACTATACTCGCAAACAAATCCACAGCCAATCAGAAGAGAGTGTGGGCGGAGTCTCTGCAAAAGCACTATACTCGCAAACAAATCCACAGCCAATCAGAAGAGAGTGTGGGCGGAGTCTCTGCAAAAGCACTATACTCGCAACCAAATCCACAGCCAATCAGAAGAGAGTGTGGGCGGAGTCTCTGCAAAAGCACTATACTCGCAAACAAATCCACAGCCAATCAGAAGAGAGTGTGGGCGGAGTCTCTGCAGATGCACTGTACTCACAATCAAATCAATTCAACATCACAGCCAATCAGAAGAGAGTGTGGGCGGAGTCTCTGCAAATGCACTGTACTCGCAACCAAATCAATTCAACATCACAGTCTCTGGAAATGCGAAATGCATAAGTACATCAAATTCATAAATATTACACAATTTTAACATTAATAAAAATACATACTGAGTGACAAACAATCTTTGCCATAGAATACTCTCATTTGTTCACGTTGAGTTCAGTTCGAACCTTTGTTTCCTTTCATTTTGGAGATCAGAGGTGAGTTATCCATTGTCGCTCTCGACACGGCTATAAAGGTCAAGCAAAACGATGTTCAAACTCACATTTTAACATTAAATGAAGTTTTTCCAGCCATAAAATCGCCATTTCTAAACTAGAATAGTCACGTATCGTCATTGTGGCTGATTAGGACACCTCTGATTAGCATGGAGCTCAGCACACGGCGTTAGGCGACGACGGATAACTTGAGCTTCGGATAGATGGATTTGACGTTTACGGTTGTGGCGTTTCCCGACGAAACGGTCGTCTCTTGCCCGTGACGGTGCGCGTCAGTCTTGGTGAAGCTAATCTTAATGCCGATGTTCCTCAGTTTCCCGTCTTTGGTGGTCAGGCAGCGTTTGAAGAGCAGCTTCAGGATGGCCCGGCGGATGTCCCTGCTAGTCATCGTGTAGATAATGGGGTTAATGAAGGAGTTAATCATGGCCACGCCCAAGAAGTATTCAGCTTTGAGGAGCACCGTTTGACACTTTTTCGCGGGACACATGAAGTCCAGGAGCAGAAGCACGAACAGAGGCATCCAGCACATGATAAACACTCCCACTACGATGGTGACCGTCTTTAGCAAGCCCATGTATTTCCGCGAGCGTAGCCCGTAGGCTTTGCGCGGCACGTCGCTCGGGTTCTGCGTGTTGGACTTCACGAAGTGAAAGATCCGCGCGTACAGGGCGACGATGCCCAGCAGGACGGCCACGAACACGAACACGCTGAAGAAGATGTAGCTTTTAGCGTAGAGCGGAAGCACGGTCGAGCACGAGTCCAGGTCCTCCAAACAGTTCCATCCCATAATGGGAAGGGTGCCTAGCAACACCGACAGCGCCCAGCTAACCGCGATCAGAACGAACATGCGGTTCCGCTTTGCGCGGTAATAAGGCTTCGTGTTGAGCATGGTGAAGTAGCGCTCGATGGCGATCGCTAGCAAGCTAATGATAGACGCCGTTAGCGTGATGAACACAAGGCCTTCTCTTATAAACCAGAGCAGCGGCGTCAGACTCAGCGTGTTCGGCCCCGACAGCAGGATATTTAGCATGTACGTGAATCCGGCTAGCAGGTCCGAGAGCGTCAGGTTCCCCAGCAGATAATACATGGGCATCTGGAACTTCTTATTCTTCCAGATGGCCATGAGGACGATGATGTTCTCCGCTACGATGAGGAGGCAGATGAAGAGGAAGACGATGGCTTCCGCTTTGAATCTATCTTTGTTGCTTAGCTTTCCCGAGTGGTTGTAGTGGCGCCGGAGGACTTCGTTGCTCTGGTAGCTGTGGTAGGCGCTGGCGAAAGTGTACGAGGACGAGTTGGACGTCCCTGCGCTGGATGACGCATCCATGGGTCACGTCTTCTAGATGTTAGTCTTCCTCAGCTCATCACTTTCATCATTGCAGGGTCAAAACCGGTAACGCGAGTCGAGTTTTACTCAGGCGGACTGTGCTGTTGGACACGGAGCGGCCAGTAGGGGGTGCAGGTGATCAGATCGTCCATCATTGTAGTCCTGAAGAGCATTAAACATCATTAGCTTGAAACCAACCAACCACTGCAACACTCTCAGAAAAAAAAGGTACAAAAGTTGTCACTGGGGCTGTACCTTTTCCATTTCATGAGCTAATAATTACATTTTAGGTGTTAATACGTACATTTTGGGTGCTAATATGTACATTTTAAGTGTTAATATATACATTTTAGGTGGTAATATGTACCACTAAGGTACCTAAATGCAGCCTTTGGGTACAAAAGTGTACCTTTTGAAAAGGTACCGCCCCAGTGACAGCTTTTGTACCTTTTTTTCTGAGTGAATGTCACCATCATCTCACTTTCTTTTTTTGTTTCGTCATCCAAACTTTAGTTCAGTAATAGTTCACTTTTAAAAAAAAACTTTTGCTGATAATTTGAAAGATGTCCTTGTCTTTCTTTCTTCAGTCGAAAAGAAATTAAGGTTTTTGATGAAAACATTCCAGGATTTTCTCCATTTAATGGATTTCAATGGGGACCAAACGGTTCAAGGTCCAAATGAGAGTTTCAGTGCAAACTGTTCAAAGGGCTTTAAACGTTTCCAGATGATGAGTAAGGGTCTTATCTTGGACCCTTCGAGTTATGACTCAGAAAAAGATTTGTTCATTTTGATGAACGAGTTCGAACAGGAGAGTCACGAACGTGCATCACAGAACAGAGCAAGGCGAGCATTTGAGCTTATAAAACTTAAACTTTGTTATTTATTTATTAAATGAGCGATCGTTTCGCTTGATAAGACCATTATTCATCGTCTGGTGTCATTTAAAGCCCTTTGAACAGTTTACACTGAAACTTTTCGACCTTGAACCGTTTGGTCCCCATTGAAGTCCATTATATGGAGAAAATCCTTGAATGTTTTCATCAAAAACCTTCATTTCTTTTCGGCTGAGGAAAGAAAGACATGGACATCTCAGATGACATGGGGGTGAGTAAATTATCAGCAAAAGTTTTTTTTTTAAAGTCAACTACTCCTTTAAGTCCCGGTTCCACAGATAGGGATTAGATTAAGCCAGGATTAGGCCTTTAATTAGATCATTTAAAGTGCCTTAGGAAACAACATTACTGGTGTGCATCTTGAGACAAAACAGACGGTTGCTTCCAGTTAAAACAGCTCAAACGTAGGAGATTTCACTCAACATTTCGTGCTACTAAACCCTTAATCATTTACTGTTTTTCCTAAATAACCCATTTTTATATCACGATTTGCTTTCTTGACTATTTCCAACACTTAATGTAAAGCTGAATTGACCTGTGTCTCTTTTTGTTTGTTTTTCTTTTGTTATTATTTTTATTATGCATACTATGTAAAAGAGATCTAAACTATTTTAAATTATAATATAATTTGTTATCTCAATAAATAAATAAAAACAGCTCAAACATGCATTTTAGTCTGCTTAAGCCTTCTCTGTGAAACCGGGGTTAATAAAGTCATCTGAGTAACTTCCCATTCGGTCAAACGCTACTCTTCATATAAAGGAGTTTAGATTCATTCGTGATTCATTTCAATGACCCGAAATCTTTAGTTTGTTATAGTTGTTCAGTCTCAGGAGTGTGTGTGTGTGAGTGATGTGGAGCCGAGGGACTCATGGGACACATGTTAGCGTTCACCTGTATCATTTTACTTACTTTAGAGACTGCGTATGTGACAGATTGATGCTTGTTTGGCAACTCAACTCATCTTATGTTCATTAAAATGACAAAGTCTGTTGTTGATTTACATTTGTATAATGATGCCCATCAGGAAACCATTGAAATAAGCAGATTTGATTCAGTAACACTTTGCAACAACGTTAATGAGTTACACTTTGTTTGATGGTC
Source organism: Cyprinella venusta (assembly GCA_038021265.1). Classification (NCBI taxonomy): domain Eukaryota; kingdom Metazoa; phylum Chordata; class Actinopteri; order Cypriniformes; family Leuciscidae; genus Cyprinella; species Cyprinella venusta. Next base: position 1,276,731 of record CM075868.1, read on the forward strand.
CATTTTACTCTGTAAAAAAGTGCTGCCTTAATTTTTTTAAATAAAAAGTACAATCGACTTGCAATTACATCAAACTGACTTTAAAAAAGTTGAAAGTTGCATAAGTTATTTTGATGAGTTAAAGCAATTTAAAAACATATGTTGTCATAACTTATTGATAATCTTTTTTCTTTTTTTCTTTTTTACAGTGGCATTAATATAAGTAACAAAGTAACTTTGATACATGCTCTAGACTAATAATTGTGTTTACATAATATATGTGGGCGCACTGTGTATAATTATTTTGTATATATATAAAAACACACATGCATGTATATTTAAGAAAAAAAAAATATTTATATATAAAATATTTATATTTATATATAATATAAATTATATATAAATCCATACACAGAATATACATGAAAATATTTCTTAAATATATACAAGCATGTGTGTGTGTTTATATATCTAAAATAATTATACACAGTGCACCCACATATATTATGTCAACGCAAACTTTTATTTTGGATGTGATTAATCGCAATTAATCATTTTGACAGCCCTAGTTTTTAATAGTTAACATCAATATGAGGATGACATTTGTTACGGTATTTAGTAATCTTAAATGTTTATAAAAATTCAGCTGTTCATATAGTCAGCTCAGGTCAATTAAATAATATAAACTTTTAGCAAAATGTTTTTAAATGTTGAAAATAGCCTGATCCCAGATAAATATATTCTTTAGAATTCATTTTATTTGATGTTAACCGATGTTCTAAAATGGAACCTTATTTTTAAGTTTTCACACAAAGAAACACTAAAATCATGTAAATCTTTCTAAATCTGCTGCAATTGGTTATTTCATTTGCGTACATTTTCTGTACATACACATTGAGTTACCTTGTTTTAAATTTTAGATTGCTAGATTTCTTTTAAAAGCAGACACAGATATTGATCATACATGCTTCACAAAACAGTGTAGTGATCTTATTCTGTATTTCCCCTGTCAAATAAAACAGTAAAATAATACACAAACTGGATTGAATAGGGCAGAAACTTTCTCACGCTCACACACACATAACTACTCATTCATCTTCTCTCACAGAGTTCCTGACCCTCATTATTCATAGTAATTATTTGTCAGAAAGGCAAGAAATCGCTTACCGTTTCTCGATGTGTGAAAGTGAAGCTTCAGTGACATGAAGAACTTCAGTGCAGAAAGAAACACGACTCAACATGAAACTACAGATGAGCTGCACGAGACTCTCTGACTCTCTCTCTCTCTCTCTCTCTCTCTCTCTCTCTCTCTCTCTCTCTCCTCCCTCAGACTCAGACCTTCAGTGGTTGATGAGGGTTTCACACTTTTTATGTTTGTTGGTTTCCGCGAGTCATAATATAATTCTGACATGGATCTTTCTGTAGAAGTTACAATAATGTCCGCTGATAAACGCGAATGCGATTATCCGAGTCAGCGACGCAACTGACGTCACTCACAACAAATCGAACGTTCCGTAAAGAACCTTCAATATTCCGTTCCACAGAAGGTTCTTTATTAGTGCAAAAAAGTTCTCAAAATGGTTCTTCTATGTCATATTCATCGGAAAAACCCCTTTTAACCTCCATCTGTGAGATTGTTGAGGACTGTAAGCGTGTGGCTAAAAGGCTGAGACTCGATTGAAGGCTCGTCGGAATGAAATGATCGTTGGATCTGACTCGAGTTTAGACTTGTTTTCTCGTGTTCTGCCTCAGGTATCACTGTATCTCTGCTTCCCGTTCACACACCTGCGCATTTGTGTGTGTGTGTTTGAACTGTGTCACAGTGTCGTGAGGGAACCTCCCGTGTCAGCCGCGAGAAGAAGCCCTCGGATAAACACACACACACACACACACACACACACACACTGAGCATCTGTGTTTAAACTTTATCTGACAGACGTTACAGGGCAAATAGAGATAATCGGATCCGGTTTGAATCTTTTAAGTAATTATTTGTTATCCTGAACGACAAATTCTTTATTCATTAATGTCGTATCCAATTCAAATTTGTTGTTTCGTTTTTAGTATGAGTTTTGTAAAGGTCATGTCCATCCACTGATGGTTAGATGCGGCTGATAAAGAGTATAGAGGTCAGACAGGGCGTCCAGTTTGACCTTTTGAGGTCACTTTGTGAATATATAATGTAAAATTAAGAAAGGAAAAAACACAAGATATCTTTCATTTTAAAAAAATTGCATTTGATTTTAAAGGTCGGACCTAGAAAAGACTTCTTCTTCTCGTAAATGCATTGCATTGGATGTGGTTGCAGAACTTCATTAATATATTGTGGTAAACGAGGTGGTTGTTTCCTGTAATTCTGCAGTTGTCGGCATGTGTTTCCAAATTAGGTGGCTTTACTAATTCAGATGATATTATTTTGCATTTGTGTATTTATTTGATAGGGGCCAATGCATGTTAATGAACTTTAGTATAAAATACAAAATGTAAACAAGCAACATTGCTAATTAATATCCGCAACACAACACAGACGCATACTTAAAATAAAAAATGTTGGGTTGTTTTAATCCAACTTTGGGTCAAACATGAACAAACCCTGCCGTTGGGTTAAATTTTTACATTTTTAACCCAACATGACCCAAAATTGGGAACAACCCACAATTTTTTAATACCACCCACCAAATACCCCAGACTCATTTTTTCAAATTCTAAGTTAAATTTTTACACAACTGATTCGTCATAAGACACTTGTATAACACTTTCATTTAGGGTATAATTCTCACTATTAACCAGTTGTTTATTCTCATGCACATTACTAGGATATTGACTGTTTATTAGTATTTATACTAATGTCTCATTCTGTATGATCACATTCAAATCCGAAACATAACTACCTTACTAACTATTAATAAGCAGTAATTAGGAGTTAATTAAGGCAAAAGCCATTAATAGTGAGAATAAGATCCTAAACTAAAGTATGACTGCCATTTTTAAAGGTGATAAACATCGTCTTATTGACCACGGTAAGCTATTTTAATATTTACTCCTTATTACAGACAATACTTTCTGTTCAAAAGATGCTGGTCACAATCCCTGCTAATGATAGGCCTATATTACCACAACTGTTTTAATGAACTCATTTACCAGAGGTGGAGCCAGTCCACGTCAGACCTTATAAATAAAACAAGCATATTTGACGTTTTTAACATAAATTGTGTAACATGAACACTTTTACCATCTTCTTATACAGCAATCCTATATTAACCTAAGTGTTGTGCCACCTATGAATGACCAACTATTAAAACAATTGTAAAAACGTGAAAAAATAATTGAATGTAAACACAACCTGGCACCACCGGTCCGGCTATCAAAGATAGCTTACATTTTACATGACTTTTAAACATTAAACCGTAACCTCAAGAAATGTAAACTCTTCAACATTTCCAATCTCCTCCCTCTCAGGAATACATTTGACTGTTTCATCTCGACTAATTGTTTTGCAAACGTCATACACAGTTTTTTTTAATTAGTATTCAATTATAAATCTGATGAAATAAGCCAATCCTGAACATTTAGAACATCATAGTAGAAGTTAAAGTAATCGAATCTTCTTTAAAATGATTTGCATGGGTTAAAAATTCTAAATCATTTGCATAAATCTTAATATTTACATATTAACATGCTCCAGGTAAAGCATTATATAAAATAAAATTGGTCCCAAGACGGAGCCTTGTGGAACCCCAAGTGCGGTAAGAAGGATTATTACCGTCAAAACACACATTTTTTCCTATTTAAAAGATGATATTGAATGACTAAAGGTCATGTGCATCACCGACGGTAAAGGGCATCCCGTTTGACCTTTGAGGTGCAACTTAAACATTCAGATTTTAAAGAAAGGTCCTTGTAAATCGGCTGTGCTGTGGTGGCAAAGCTTCATTAATATATTGTGGTAAACGTCGTTTCCTGTGTTTCTGCAGAATCACATGAGTTTACTTATTCAGACGACATTAAACATTTCTGTTTGCTCTTAACACACCCTTGAATGCTGTGTGTGTGAGTGTCAATGTAGTGACATGAGTGTGTGTTCTTCACTGTGTGATATTCTCATGTCAAACACATTTGATGAAATTCCCTGTTCCCTTTATCTTTTTCTCTGTAACAGCTCATTTCATGAATCGTGTGTGTGTGTGTGTGTGTGTGACATATAGCTGTTGTGTCTGTGTGATTGAACATTTCTCCACTAACTTCGCTGTTCGTTTTGACCTTTAGTTCAGAGGAGTTTCATTCGTCTGTGAATCTGTGTGTCTAAACAACGCAACGCTTCTGCGTGTGTGTCTGAATAAAACCTCAACACAAGAAACCTGAAAACATGAAAGTCATGTGAGCAGAGACACACCAGCGCTCACACACTCGTCTGCTTATCTGTCTGTCTGTCTGATTGTTGTAGTATCTGAACATCTCTTGTTTTTCTTTCTGTTTAGGCCGTTTTAAGGTTTATGAGACTAAACAAACCCACTGAACACAAGCAAAACAAACACACACACACACACAGGCCTGATTATTACAAAACTTCCACATGTAGCAGGAAATTTTACATTATTTTTGTACACTGAAAAAAAAACCCTGTTGGATTAACATAAAAAAAACATGTACATCGGTTGCACATAATAAAGTTAGGTTTGTGCAACATGATTTATGTATTTTAAAATGCATAAATCATGTTGCACAAACCTAACTTTATTATGTGCAACCGATGTACATGTTTTTTTATGTTAATCCAACAGGTGTTTTTTTTCAGTGTAATTACTTTAGAGTGTTTTGGTTTATAAATGGCCGAGGTCACCGCTGTGATTGACAGCTATTTATGTTGCGTTTTTATTTAATTGGACGTTAAGTTTTATTTTCAATCTTTTGATAGGTTGATTCCTCAACTTAAGATACTTTTATATCACAGTAATCTCCGCTAAATCAAACTTTCTTCATTTGTCCAGTGGTGGACGGGCGATCACTCTGACGTGAACAACTTCATCGCATCTCAAACGAAGTTTCTTGTTTAATAATATATTCTATAAACTTCATTGTGAATATAAACAACATTAGACCAGGAAAGCGAGAGCCGTTTTTGCGAATGTCAGCGCGATTGCAAAAGTGACACTGATTTTATACAAGAATATTTTTTATTAATATAAAAAAATGTTAATATTAAACAAGTTACATTTTAGACTCTGTATTGCCATCGAAAATTGGCTGAGGCTTTTATGGATTACACATCCATAAAAGAATCGCTCACTGGATCTTTCCTTAATGAATCAGTCCGTTTGAACAAATCAAATGATTCAAGATTTAACGCGACAATACAATTCCTCTACAATAGAACAAAGTGTTTTTTTCTGTTCACCTACAGGAAAATCCCACTCAATACAAACGTGTGTGTGTGAATTATTTTTTTGGGCACACATTTGTACCCAGAAGTTGCCAAAATCTCCACAAAAAAAAACTCCCTTTAAGGACGTAAAATAAAAATCATTAAAGTTTGTTTTATATTATTAAAAGTTTTGTGTGATGGCTTTAGTGTAAGAGGAGGGAATATCATAACAGTTTGTACAGTATTAAAAAAAATATGTTTCTGTGTGTGTGTGATTGTGTAAGTGTGTGTGTGTGTCTGTGACAGAGAGAGAGAGAGAGAGAGAGAGTGTGTGTGTGTGTGTGAGAGAGAGACTGCAGACAGTGATGTCATCCTGCATGCACACATTCACTGAGCTTTATTAGGGTGATGCACACACACATAATTGCAGTCTGAATGTCTCTTCGATTACGCGCGTCTGTCTGATCGTCTCACTCTTGTTTGTCTGTGTATCACAGCAGAGAGAGAGAGAGGGAATAAATGTAGGGATAAAATTAACATTAATTTAAATTTGTCATTTGAGGCATAACATAATATTTACATATTAAAATGTTGGAAATGTATAGGTCGCTGTCCTCGGATTATTCCATTGAAAAATATTAGCTTTCATTAACGTCTGCATGAAACGTTTTTGAAATTTTAATGACATGCTTACTGCCGCGAGGGCGGGGCTATAACCTGTCACTCACATGAGATCAGCCAATAGCAAACCACAACCAACCAATCAATTCCCCACTTACACGATCAAGCCCCGCCCACATTTGTTCTTGTTCCTGATTCACTCGATACAGAGAAGAAAACACTAGTGCAACTTCTAGCGAAAACTTCTGACTTTAGATGAGGTTCACACTGGCTCCTTCACTCCATCATCCTGTGAAAATGAATTTTTAAATCCGTTTTTATTATATATTTTTAATTGTGGTATTATAAATTCAGGGAAGAAATAAATAATAACACAGACCTAATTGAAATGCGCACTCGGGACTGTCCCTTCACTCTGATGTAGGCGTGACCTGCCCTAGAAAAGCTGGACGGGAATCACTTACACATACATGTTGCCAGATATTCATTACAGAAAATCACCTGGATGTGCCAAAATAAATCAAATCAAATCAACTAAAAGTAAAGCAGAACTGTAAAGTTTCGATTTCAAACAATTTCATTTGTGTCATGTTCAACAGATCTAGTTTGTGATCGTAATGTATTTAAAGTAGCTATAATTTAACTTTGTGTCTGTAATTTTATAGATTGTAACTTTTGTGTTTGATTACATTGTTTTGTTCGGCACTTTGGTCAACCGTGGGTTGTTTTTAAATGTGCTTTATGTAAGCAAGTTACGATAGGCTGTGCTGTTTCGCGAATAAGTAACGGCTGAAGGGCGTTGTTAGGCACGACGCAAATCGGAGTAACCCCTTCAACCGTCGGTTAACCCCTTAACTGTCACCCCCCTTTTTTTGAATAGACATGGAAATGCTCATTTTAAACTTAAATGGTTGTAATCCAAGAATGCTTTGGAATATTGACGTAAGATTGGTCTCGTTTTAAAGAAGACATTTGGCAGACTTTTCTCAAAGTGAAATAAATTAAGAAAGTGAAACAGAAAAAAAGTTATAGAAGTTTGAGTTTATGGAAATGTACAATGTAAAAAATAATTATTCATATTTTATACAAAATCTATATTTTCAAAACCTGGGCTACTCTAAAACTGCAGAAAAATCAAAGCCAAATATCTGAACAATTTGTGTTTCAAATTTTAGGTTGATATCTCAAAAAATTAGCTTTCAGTGAGATTTAGTTTGGGCGCAGTACCGAACGCTTCCACTAGGTGACAACCAGACTCCATTACAGCCCATATAAGGGCGCCTCCATTTCCATATGTGTTTTGAGTGATCTGAACCATTATTTCCACAAATTTCACACAATTTATGAAGTAGAAATCCTATTCAGAAGTAGTATGGGAAGTTTGGCAGATTTTGATATGAATTCAACCTCTAAGAATCACATACAAAGAACACACATGTGCGTTATAGCTTATTGCCATAACACAAATGGTGAATTTTAGGGCTGGGTAAAAATATCGATTCATCAATGCATTGCAATTCTTTGCTTCTCAATTCAATATCGATTCATCAAATCCTATGAATCGATTCAGCCATCCAGGCCAGTGGCGGCGCTGTGGGCTACACTCTAGTGAGAGCGTTCAGCGTTGTACAAGAGTCAAGACGCGCTTTAGCAAAACAGCGCGATGACGGGCAGCAGCTGCACTCCGTTCAAGCCTGCCCCACTAACATTAAAAGCCGACGTTTGGGCTCATTTTGGATTCCACTGTAAGCCGGGAACTATGGAAGCTTGTTTCCGCCACAGAATGTAAAATAAAAAAAGGTAATTGCGACTTTTTATCTCACAATTCTGACTTTTTTCCTCACAATTGGGAGTTTCCATCTCGCAATTCTGACTTTATTTCTCAGAATTGCGAGTTATAAAGTCAGAATTGCACGATATAAAGTCACAATTGCGGGATATAAAGTCAGAATTGCGAGACATAAAGTCAGAATTGCATGATATAAACTCAGAATTGTGAGATATAAACTATTCTGAGAGGGAATAAGGTTAAGTTAGTCTTTTTTCCCCCTGATAACTCGCAATTGCTGTTAAGAGTGATCAGCTGTTAAGTGTTATTGTTTACAAAATTATAATTATAATAATTAGACTTTTTTGGAGTATGCACATTTTGTGCTTCTGTTTACATTTTTTTTATAACTTGAATGTATAGGAAGAAAGAAATTACTTTCTACTACTTAGTTACATCATGTAACTTACATGCACTTTAGAGGTGTTGTTAAAGCACTGTTCAGTGCTTGTCACAGTTGTGTTTGTATTCAACACATACAATATTGTACAGTTTATTCTGATGAATAAACAATGACAGGAAACAAACATGCTGGGGTCAATTTGTTCTTTAACATTGGTACTGCGCACATTATTTAAAAATATACTCAGGCACTTAATTACTTGTGAATTTACTTATTATTGAATCGATATCGAAGCTAATAAATCAATATTGAATCGAATCGAAATCGAATCGAAGCCTCAAGAATCGAAATCGAATCGAATTGTGAAATGCCCAACAATACCCAGCCCTAGTGAATTTATTATGTTTGTCGTATTATCTAAAACATTTTCAAACCTTTTTTCTAAAATAATTGAATGGATGCAATCTTTTGAACTCTTGGCACGAAATCTAACTGAGGTTTCTAACTTTTTTTCATGATTTTTCATGTTCATTGCTATTTCAAAATAAAGGTCTGAACATGCTTATGAGTATGAAAATATTCTTGTTGCAAATTGATAAATTACGGCTCCTGTGTAAATTATTTTGAAAATCAGTTACCAAATATGGAAACTAGAGATTGTAAGCTTTCAAATGATATATAGTTAGTAAATATTACTTAAGGTCTTTTCTAAGATATTATTGTTTTAAAAATATAATGGCAAGCGTCCCACCTGTGGGACGGTGACAGTTAAGAAGCACTTGCCTCAAGTACCTTATATTGCTTTTATAAAACGGTTGCCACACAATATTATAGTAAAAAACAATGTATTGGTGCAACTTTAAAAGCCTAAAAGCCTTCCTTCCGCAATAAAAAAATAGTCCCTGAGCACGAACAGCAACAACGTTCCAATGTGTAAAATGCATGAAAGCTCAAATAAAAACAACATAAAACCGCAGTGTTGCGCAGCGGTGAAGCGGTGTGTTTTATCGTAAATAAAGCACAGCTCTTGACCACTCAGAATCAAGGATTCGAACTAAACATTTTATAAAAATAAATAATTTTATAATTCCATTTAAAAAAAAAATTACATTTTAAACATGTTTTGGAATATTCCCTCACACAAAAAAGTACCTCGCTCACTTACCTGTCTGACTCTACCTGTCTGACTCTAGATTGCATGATATTTAAACGGTAAAAAAAACTAGTCGATCACGAGTTGCTCACTGGTAGATCCATAGATAAACTCATTTTTCAGGCATTTGACCGGCCGGGTTTACACTTCAGCGTGAGAAGTCGGGCGTGTGGCGTGAGAATGGGCTCAATTGCGTGAGTCTCTCGCTGTAACACAGTCTCATCCCAATTCGTCATATAACTGACGTTTTGGGACGTCTTTTGACCATTCGTCAATATACGACTTTTTAGGGCCCCTTAAACGTCGGTAGATGACGATCCCGGGTCGTCATACAACTGACGCTTTACCTTTAACGTCAGTTAGGTGACGGGTTAGGTTTAGGGGTAGGTTTAGGTATGGGGTAGAGTTAGGATCCCATAACCTCATCTACCGACGTTTAAGGGGGCCCTAAAAAGTCGTATATTGACAGAATGGTCAAAAGACGTCCCAAAACGTCAGTTATATGACGAATTGGGATGAATTCGTGAAAGTTTGGCAGCCCTGCCTGCACTACTTCCCATCAAAATACATTTTTAAAACAAACGTTGGACGTTTTGAAGGAAAAATTCAGAAATAATACTAGCCTGCTAACTTAAAGGAAACATTAGAAAAACGTTTTGTTACATGTGTATCAGGCAACATCTAATAATTGTTTTACTGTTTCAGATCTGTTAATAAAAAGCTTTAAAATTAGTATAAATCACCATAGAAAGACTTATACTCTGATTATGAACAAAAGTTTTATTTTAAAACTACTTTTATATTATCTGTACATTGAAAAAAAAAATAATGTGGTAAAAACACAATAAACCAGCAGTAGCCTACTATGTGGATGTGTGTCAGTTTGAGACAGAGAGTGTGTGTGAGAGAGAGAGACATTTGTACACACTGGTATTACAACACGAGTGTGATTTATGAGGACATTTCCTGAGTCCTAATATGATATATGAATTTTAAATATGAGTCCCCGTATTTAAAATGGCTCTAAAAACAAACTTAACAGTGTTATAAAAATGCATAGTGTTCTGTGACGGGTAGGTTTAGGGGTCGTGTGTGTGTGTGTGTGTGTGTGTGTGTGTGTGTGTGTGTGTGTGTGTGTGTGTTGAACAGGAAACCTTCACTATATTTCATCTGCTAGAGTGACAGACCAAGAGTGTGTCAGATTCAGATATCAGCCGAGTCTCTCACCGCACACCGGCCGTTGAACGGATCCTCACGGGCGCTCGGATATCTGATAACACACACACACATCCACCCCCCCCCCCCCCTCCACACACACACACACACTGAGCTATCTGAAAACACAGATATCACTCACTCCTTCATGATGACCGACACCAACCCTGGAGCTTTCATACATTCATTCAGTAATTATTTGAGGTGTTATTTTCTGTGTGAGTGTGTGTGTGTGTGTGAGAGAGAGAAGGAATTGCATGATCTGAGGAAACACTCAAGTCTTTTACATTTACTCATTTAGCAGATGTTTTTATCTAAAATGACTCACGAATGAGGAACAGTATTCAAATATCTCAAGACAACCAGATTATCACAATCATTGAACTGATATATGTGTGTGAGTTTGTGTGCGTGTGAGAGAGAGACGCTGATGACGCTTGAGTGCACACAAACACACACACACACCACAATAAAGCTGCATTATAGGAGGGAAATCCCTCACTGTTTGATTTTGTTCCAGGAAGGCACAAATGTGTGTTAATTTAGGTCGAGCTTTGCTGATCTCTACCGTACTGTATATGACAGAACACACACACACACACACTCTCTCTCTCAGTTTCTCTCTCTCACACACACAGCTTAAATTGTACCCTGCCTCACTCGTCATTATTGCATTTTTACTAGTAACAATTCAGTTAGAGAGCTCTCTAATTCAATTATTACTAATAATTGTAATTAGAGAGCTCTACAAATTAATTTTTACTAGTCATTTGTATCCATTGACTTCCATTCATTTATAATTTGAGAGCTCTACAATTGAATTGTTACTAGTAAGAATAACAATTAGAGAGCTCTCTAATTCAGTTTTTACTAAGAATGCAATAGCAGAGCTCTCTAATTTAATTTTTACTAGTAAAAAAACGAATTAAAGATATGTATAATTGCAGAGTTCTGTAACTGAATTAAAGAGCTCTGTAATCGCATTCTTACTAGTAAAAACTGAATTAGAGAGCTCTCTAATTATAAATGTTACTAGTAAGAATTGAATTAGAGAGCTCTCTAATTAAAAATGAATGGAAGTCAATGGAGACATATGACAAGTAAAATTTAATTTGTAGAGCTCTCTAATTGCAATCGTTACTAGTAAGAATTGAAGTGTAGAGCTCTATAATTGTAATTCTTACTAGTAACAATTGAGTTAGAGAGCTATCTGATTGTAATTCTACTAGTAATAATTAAATTAGAGAGCTCTCTAATTGTAATTCTTACTAGTAAGAATTGAATTGTAGAGCTCTCTAATTGAATTGTTACTAGTAAAAATGCAATTCCGACGAGTAAGGCTGGGTACAATTTAAGATAAAACGGCTTGCCATACACCGGCGCGCGCCGTTAGCCTGCTAGCATCGTATGGAGCTGCTGGATGTGGCGCGTGAGAGTGTGTGAAACGTGTCGACCATAGATATCATATAGAGATGGCGTCATGCACACACACTGCACTCTATTTAGTCCGTTTTTAAGGCTCTTATAAGTGTGAGAGTTGAGTTTTAGACATCAGTGTGTGTTCAGAGGCTCGTGCGCATCTGTCACGCGCCACATCCAGCAGCTCCATACGATGCTAGCAGGCTAACGGCGCGCGCCGGTGATATCAAAGGCGAGGACGCGCCTAAACTCTCTGTAACTGCAGGACTGTGGAGTCTCTCTCTCTCTCTCTCTATGTGTGTTTGTGTGTGTGGGCCGCGGCCCTCAGGAGTCTCTGTGTGTGTGCGTGTGTGTGTGTGTGTGTGTGTTTCTCTCAAGAGCCCCTGACGGACATCTGAGCTTGAGTTTCAGACGTCACGCTGTGACGGACCGTCACGCTAATCGCAGTGAGATGTTTACATGACACCACAAACCTCTTCACTCCAGTCTGCATGTATTTATGATTATTTTCCAAGAATTATGGTTATTTTTACCGCATTATTCACACAAACACAGAACAAATGATGAACTGACATGTTACTCATGCTGAATCCAAAACACATTTCTTTGATTATGGTTAAATGCGCTTAATGACATCAGTTTGATTGACGTATTGTGTTTACATGAGGTAAAGTTTAATCACAAATTTGCCTTATTCACATTATGGACATTAATTTTAGCTGTAGATTCTCAGTCACTCACTTTCTCTCTCTCAACACATGTTGCTAGTCTTTTGTGTCAACAGTCTCATTGCTACTCTTGTGTTTTGTTTTGTTCTCTAGTTTCATGGCGTTTGACTTTTTTTTGTAGGAGTTACAATCAGGGGTCAAAGGTCAGGAGTCCTGTGACAGCTCCAGTTTGATAAACACACCAGTTGTACATCTGAAACCAGAACCTCGACACCAATGCCAACAAATCAGCCCTGACACACACACACACGGACACACACCCATGCCAGTTAATCAACTAGTTTAGTTCAGTTAGTTTATGGATGAATCTGAACATAGTGTTTTCAAAATAAATCAATAAATATGAGAAGAGTTCTTTCAATGGGACGGTTAATAACAAATTGATAATGAAAGTTCAAAACTGAAAGTTGGTATTTTTTAAGACTTTCATACTCATTTGGGAACTCACATGTGTGTCAAACTCCAGCTGTCAATCACTGATGGTGAAAGATACGGCATTACAGACAGTCAGGAGCAAAGATACTATAGTTTCGCAATTTTAAACGAGTTTTTGTTTTAATATCAAATTTATAAATTTCAGTTTAGTTTTAGTTAGTTTCATTAATGGTTTTGTTATTTTAGTTTGGTTTTTATTATGTGAACACATTTCTATTTATTCACTTTCATATATTTAGTTTCAGTGTTAGTTAACAGAACACTTCCAGTTAAAGACTTTTAATTTCAATCAATCAATCAATTTTTTATTTATATAGCGCTTTACAACAACCATAAGTTGAACAAAGCGCTTGACAGGGAAAAAAAGAACAGGACAGAAATAACAATACAATACAAAACAAAAAAATAATAATAACAGCATAATAATATAATTTATAATTTATATATATATATATATATATATATATATATTAATTATATATTATATAATATTATAATATATAATATAAATATATATAATAATTATATAAAAAAAATAATTTCAGCGAAGTTTAATTCCATTTATGCTTTTTATCTATTGTATCTTTTCATAAACTCACAGTTATACTCATATTCATGACATTTAGTTTACTTTTAATCTGAAAATGTACGTCTATTTGGGCTAGACATGATCAGTGTGGTCTTGTCTAATATGTGTGTTATCTTGTTTTACATGAGATGGTAATCTTACCTGGAATTAATGTACAGCTGTTTTCGCATCTAAGGTCTAGACATGATGGAAATACATTGAAAAATAAAGTTGCGCAGTGGAATGGAATAACACGATTTTCCATTACAGTACGGGAGCTTATTAACTACGAAAACGATTATCTATTTTTGCTGATTATTATTTTTTTTTTTCAGTTAATTATTAATAAACGCTTGTTAGCAATTGTGAAAAACTGCAAAAGAACGTTTGCTCAAAGTTATCTGGTGTTTAATTATGTGCTCCGAGTGTTAGCACAAAAAATGTATTTATACGTCGTTATTCTGATGGTTTCAGATGGATGTTCGTCTAACATTTCTTGAAATGTTACTACATCGTTGCGTCCGAAATCATGTACTTCGCGATAGTATGAATTGGCATTGTTTTTTTCTGAGGTTCTGGTTTCAGATGTACAATTGGTGTGTTTATCAAACTGGAGCTGTCACAGGACTCCTGACCTTTGACCCCTGATAGTAACTTCAACAAAACAGTCAAACACCATGAAACTAAACATTCGCCATGTTGTCGTTATCATGTGACCTTATGGGATAATAAATAGTCTATCGTATTCACACTTCAGAATCTCGCGGGAAGTAGTAGTTCAGTTTTCGTCTGGTGTTTTCGAATATTGTTTTTCGCACACTATATAGTAGGGATGTGTGTGATTTCGGACGCAACGCTTGTTTCATAACGTTTAGAGAACATTCAAAAGGAACGTTTCTCAAATTGGAACGTTTGCATAACCAAGAAAAAAAAACATTTTTAAAACATTTAAAATCTGGACGTTTTGAACATTCAGAAAATAATCCAGGATTAACATTTTCATATTTTAATGGCAATAATGTGCTAAGAACATATTTTTGTTTGCTGGGTAGATATTTGTTCTGGAAAACAAGACAAAAATAGCCTACTGGGTAAACATTTTCTACGTCATTACGCCATTGCACATGCGCAGAACTTTCCAGTTTCAGTTTTCAAACGGGATTTTATTGTCCTATTGAACGGATTAATGCACCGGCTCTCTTACAATCGGAATGTAATTTAAAACGGATCTGGCCAGCTCATCCCGACTGACAAGATTAGGCTACATGAATCTGGACCGGACTAGTCTGATTATAAATGGATCATGTGGGTCCATGTAGTTGATTTCAGCGGATCAGATGATGTTTGATCATGATCTGTCCGGGCACGTCTGGAATGCCTTTGGGATTTTCCTGTAACCAGAAAAAGGCCTATCACAGGTCTGTTATTATCAGTGGAGATTCAGTGTGAATGTTTGCAATGACGTAGCCTGAAATTACACTTGGTTTTGCAGATGCTTTAAAACGACTCCATCTAGTGGAGCCAGATCAATCTCACGCATAAAACATGCATAAACCTATAATTAGCTTGTCGAAACATTTGGTTTCAAACTATACTTTTGGTGACAGCATTGGTTGGCTACTGCTTTTATTATTGCTTGATACAAATTTTACAATTTCAATGCAATTCTTGTGGTTTTATTCTGATTTTGATTCTATTTGGATACATATTACGTATACTGTAGGCTACAGTAGATGTTAATTTTTCTCAAGAAAGAAAATCACCTGTAATGCTGTAAACATAGACTACAGCGAGCCCTGTAAAGCTGGTATTATTAAAGGTTAAAAATAACAACTCAGATTAAAGGCCTGAAGCGTTTTTTATTACAACAACTTTAATATATTTCAATGATATGAGTAAACAATATAATAAATATGTAATATAGTGCACTTATTTAGCAAAATACTCATACAAATACTAAATATGTTATAAAATACTAGCCTACATTTTTTTTATAGTCAACTTGCGTGCTATGGTCATTAAATGGCTTTCCTGAGGTAAATGTATGTCACTCCAGCTAGATTCCGCGGTTGAAAAACACTAATTGGTCGATATTACAGTATGTGGGGCATAAGCTATTACATTTTGGTAAGTTATTGTATCTTTTCAAACTCACACCTAAATGGCCCTTTGACGTGAACGCGCGTGAAAAGGGTCAATTGTGTGAAATATAATACCGGTAGGCCTATTATGAAGGCAATTCACAAACGCAAAATAAAATGATATAGGCCTATCCATTAGAAACACAAAATCCAAACCAAAAAACAAGCTTAGCCAAATGTGTGGTAGGCATATGTAGTGTCTATTTAAATAGTAAAGGCCGTTTGTAAAATTAATAAATTTTAATAGTTTTGTACATGAAAATCTGTTTCCCGCTCTTTCATTCATATATCCGGTGTTTGGCGCCCTCTGGCGGATGATACTGTAAGAACACTAGAGTAACTATAGCCTAATTAACAAAGAAAACAGAGAAAATCGTAGTATTTCATATTAAAAATTAAATAAAGACATCAGTAAGTTAAACAAAAAATTATTTTATTGCATTGCAAATATTAAAATGTATTTTATTAGCCTACATTTAAATTTATTTCTTTAACAGACGCTTTTATCTAAAGCGATTTAGGCCTAAATGAGGAATATCGGAAACAATTTGTCACAAAACTCAACATTTATAGTAAAAGATAAGTACACAGAGAAGATGAAGAAAAGAAGAGAGTGAGAACTTTTACCTTAAAAATAAATTACATAGAAATGATTTAAGAGACTCACTAAACCAAAGAAATCCAGTTCCATTTACTTAATTTACCAACTCTATCAGAAAAGATTGAAAGATTTGCCAAATGTTATTCAATGCATATGAAATAATGATCATTCGAATTAAAATCTGCAGGACAAAAAAAAACATTTTAAATGAGTATTTCGACAAATAAAAACATGATCTAAAATTATAAGTAGTTATTAAAGATTTCGTCCATTTACATGAAAATAAGAATTATTTAATATGGTTATTTTAAATAAGACGAGGCGTGATGACGCGAGGTGATGAAGTTGCGATATTTTTTTTGGATACACACAAATAAATAACTTTTTAATAAATAAACAAATTCCAAAAAATATCGCAACTTCATCACCTCGCGTCATCACGCCTCGTCTGCTATTGGCCAGCTCATGTCACGTGATCAAAACAGTGTCATGGCGGCGTCCGCAGCGGTCCGGGCGGGCGTGAGTTTCACTCAGCGGTTCGTGCGAGTTTCCCCGGACTGCAGCCTCTGCCCGCTTCACCGGTTAAAGATGTGTACAGGAGCCGTTGTTGGACGAGCTGTCGACGGGTTCTCCGCTCCCAACAGGCGCCTACAGACCAGCATCGGTGCGTCCTTCACACACACATACACTGATGGCGTATTCGGAGTTTGCGTAACTGTCTGTTTGTGTGCGTCAGGTGTGTGTCAGAACGAAGCCAGCAGCTCACCGGAGGAGGACACACTCGAGCATGTGTGAGTTTACAGACCCTGCTGTGTCGAGACTCTCGAGCTCAGCTGTGTTGCTGGCCTGACTGTGTGTGTGTGTGTGTGTGGTCCTTTCCTCTAGTGTTAATGTTGTGTACATCGACCGGTCCGGCCAGAGGATTCCAGTCAAGGCGAAGGTTGGCGATAATGTTCTGTATCTGGCGCACAAGCACGGCATTGACCTGGAAGGTGAGTTCAGACATCTTCGCTCTGTCTTTGTGCATCATATTCATATTATACAAGAGCGTAGGTTGGATTTTGACATTGGTTTGCATTTGTGATAGACTTTTGGCTGCTTGCCATCTAATAAGCATTTATTTATAGTTTAAAATCATTTTAAATTGCTCATGAATATTCTAGGGCTGGCTGTGCAAAAGTTAATTGCGATTAATCACATCCAAAATAAAAGTCTGTGTTTACATAATATAATTTAGCGTGCTGTATATAATTATTTTGTATATATAAATAGCTATGCATGTTTACATTGAATAATTATTTGCACTTAAATTCTGTATATGTATATAAATACATAATCTATATTATATAAATATAAAAATTTTATATATGAAAAACACATTTTCTTAAAGATATACATGCTAGGGATGGGCAACGATTAATCGCGATTAATCGTTAGCAAAATAAAAGTTTGTGTTTACATAATATATGTGTATGTAGTGTGTATAATTATTTTGTATATATAAATACACACACATGCATGTATATATATGAGAAATATTTGCATGTATACACTTTATATATATTTATACATAATTAATATTATATTTAAATATTTGACATATTAATAATTAACATTAATATTTTAATAATTAAAATATTAACATAATTTATATTATATAAATATTTTATATATGAAAAACACATTTTTCTTAAATATATACGTGCATGTGTGGGTATTTATTTATACAAATTAATTTTACACACTACACACACATATTTTATGTAAACGCAAACTTTTATTTTGCTAACAATTCGTTGCACATCCCTAATACATGCATGTGTGTGTGTTTATATATACAAAATAATTATATACAGCGCACACAAATATATTATGTAAACACAGACTTTTATTTTGGATGTGATTAATCACAATTAATTTTTGCACAGCCCTAATATTCCATTATTCAATAATATCAACAAATACTGGATTTAGTTTTTTGTGAACTTTCAGGGTTCGTACAAGATGTTTGAAATCCCTTGAAAACCCATATTCCTATATTCAATACATCCCATATTTATGAGAAGGTACTTGAAAAGTGTGAGTTATTGAAAGACAATTTTTGTGAAATTAGTGTTTTGATTTTATTGATAAAACCATTTTTCACACAAATTGAAAGCTGCAGCCCATATCGTATAGTTATACAGCCATTTCTCATGGCTATGAGTGTGATATCGCTCATAAATATCCAAGTATATGATGCAGCTTTCATTCTTCAGATCAATCATATATTCACCAGGGAAGAAAGTAATATTTTTATTTTTGTCACAGTATCCTTTCAATTGTAACAGTTACCACGGTTGTTTTGCATGTGCTGTACTTTATTAGTTTTATAATGAATTTATTTTAATATAATGAAGATATTGTTTGCCTGTGTGTGTTCTCAGGCGCCTGTGAAGCGTCTCTGGCCTGCTCGACGTGTCACGTGTACGTGAACAGCGAATACTGCGATAAACTTCCAGATCCTGATGAAAGGCAAGTAAAACAACGCATAATGCTAGAGCAACACCAATGCAATCTTCTTCCTATATCACAGTTATTTGGCTAAGTCTATTACAATTATTCAAATTATCACAGAAATACTGGATTTATAAGTTTACAGTTTGCGTATAAACACGGATGTCTACTGTAGCGATCAAAATTGAGTAAATCACCTTTTGAAAGTAACTTGACGTATCGTTACACCACTAGGTGGCGACAAGTGAGTGTTAAAAATGTCAAGTGAAGTCTTTGAGTGAGTCATTGAATCATTCATTCAAGAGATTTGTTTAAAAATGCTGATTCACCCTGAAAATTCGTTTAAAAACACTGATTCATTCAGTGATAAAACAAGTGGAGTGTTTATGAGTGAGTCATTGAATCATTCATTAAAGAGATAAGTTTAAAAATGATGATTCGCCCAGAAAATTCGTTTAAAAACACTGATTCATTCAATGATAAAACAAGTGGAGTGTTTATGAGTGAGTCATTGAATCATTCATTCAAGAGAATCGTTTAAAAATGCTGATTCACCCAGAAAATTCATTTAAAAGCACTGATTCATTCAGTGATGACACAAGTGGAGTGTTTGAGTGAGTCATTGAATCATTCATTAAAGAGATTTGTTTAAAAATGATTATTCGCCCAGAAAATTCGTTTAAAAACACTGATTCATTCAGTGATAAAACAAGTGAAGTGTTTATGAGTGAGTCATTGAATCATTCATTCAAGAGATAAGTTTAAAAATGCAGATTCACCCAGAAAATTCATTTAAAAACACTGATTCATTCAGTGATAAAACAAGTGACGTGTTTATGAGTGAGTCATTGAATCATTCATTCAAGAGATAAGTTTAAAAACGCGGATTCATCCTGTGATAAAACAAGTGAAGTGTTTATGATTCATCCAGAATGATTCATCCAGAAATTAAGTGAGTCATTGAAAATAATATAAGTGAGTCATTGAATCATTCATTCAAGAGATTAGTTTAAAAACGCTGATTCATCCGGAAATTAAACAAGTGAAGTGTTTGAGTGGGTCATTGAATCATTCATTCAAGAGATTCGTTTAAAAATGCTGATTCACCCAGAAAATTTGTTTAAAAACACTGATTTATTCAGTGATAAAACAAGTGGAGTGTTTATGAGTGAGTCATTGAATCATTCATTCAAGAGATAAGTTTAAAAATGCTGATTCATCCTGTGATAAAACAAGTGAAGTGTTTATGATTCATCCAGAATGATTCATCCAGAAATTAAACAAGTGAAGTGTTTATGAGTGAGTCATTGAATCATTCATTCAAGAGATTCGTTTAAAAACGCTGATTCATCCAGAAATTAAACAAGTGAAGTGTTTATGGGTGAGTCATTAATTCAAACCAATTTTCAATTCAAAATAAAAAATTCTAATTAATTTGATTTTTATAAAATAGACTGCAGAGATCAACATCTTGTCAGAACCTCTATTAACATTACAGGATATTTTGTTTTTATGTTTATTTGGACTCATGGGAGAATCATGATCTCTATTTTAAACACAAAAATCCTGATTTAGAATCGTTACTTAATGCGTAACACCATCACTCATGTAACGAGTGTGTGTGTGTGTGTTCCCCTCAGGGAGGACGATATGCTGGACATGGCTCCGCTGCTGCAGGAGAACTCTCGCCTCGGTTGCCAGATCATCCTCACGCCGGAGCTGGACGGCATCGAGCTCACGCTGCCCAAGGTCACCAGGAACTTCTACGTGGACGGACACGTGCCCAAACCCCACTGAGCGCCGGGTCCCGAAGGAGAGGTCCAGCGAGGCCAGGGGTACAGATCGCAAAGCACTCTGGGATACCGACACCGACCGCGAGCGGGCCGTGTGGGGAGTCTGTCGAACTCTGGCGCTCTGCTCACATCAGGTGTTACACAAGGACTCGTGTGTCTGTTCATTATTCTTCATATAACCAGTCTGATTTACTTCATAGATGGGCTTACATGCACCCAACACATCAACATCCAAGACCCGTTTCTTTTGTATGAATAAAATTAGCTTATTTCAAGATTGTTTTTTGCCATTGTGACAGTTTTATGATCATTACGCTCATGTTTCCCATGACTCTCGATGGCTTACTGTACTGCAGGATTACTATTTCCGTTCACAAGTGTGGGGTCGTGAAGATTTTTAATGTTTGTGAAAGATGTTTCTTCAAAAACACTGTGAAGTATTACTACAGCTGATGTGTGTGGGATTTATTCCTGAATTAATAAGTCTTCAGTGTCACATGACCCTTCAGAAATCACTCTAATATGAGGATCTGATGATCAATAAACACTTATGGTTATTATCAGTGTTGAACACAGCTCATATTTTTATGGAAACTGTTATATTTAATTTTTCAGGATTTTTTGAACAGCACTTGTTTGGAATAGAAGTCTTTTGTAACATTATAAATGTCTTTACTTGTCACGTATGATTAAAAAATAATGCATCCTTGATTAATAAAATATTATTTGTTAATAAAAATATAAAAATCGATGTGGGGTCTATTTAACAACAAATTCTGGACAAAAAACTGTTTGCATGGTTACGATGGTTTACACAAAATTAAGTAGCAAAAAAAAAATGTAAGTTATCATATTAGAGTGATTTCTGAAGGGTCATGTGACACTGAAGACTGGAGTAATGATGCTGAAATTACAGGAATAAATCACACTTTACTGTGTATTGAATCATATTTCACAGTTTTTGCTGTTTTTTGATTTAAATGAACACAGCCTTGTAGAAAATATGACACTTTTACAAACTTTTGATGGTAGTGTAAGTAAAAAAAGGCAATATAAAACGAATAAATTAAAAGCATTGCAATACATTTTAAAAACAGGCTTTATTTTATTCATGCAAAATAACCTATTTTATTCCAGGGTGAAGTATGACATGTTTCATGAAGTTCACCAAAGAATACAGACGTGTTCCACATTACAAATGAACTCTGGTTTTCATAAATATTAAATCCAACGGTTTTGGCCCAAACATGGGTTGAAACAACCCAGCATTTTTGTTTTGTAAAAATTCTGACCTCACATCTAAAAGAAAAGGCGCTTCATATAATAAATGGGATAGTTTTAATGAATTATTTTTGTTAATTACATTTCATGAATTAAACAGCTCTTAAGTTAAACATATTTAATTACTAGAAGAAAAAGAAACTTGTTATACATAAAGTGCTATCCAATCCAATACATTTTAAGAACTTTTTTTTGGCATAAAGCGTTTTTAGAATTCTATTTAACCTCCACTGAACCTTGTTTTCTAACTTTTTCCTCATTAGATGCCTTTACATGTCCACCAACAAATTAAATGTCAAAAAACCATAAGCCTAGATAGCCTATATAACTAACAAATATATCCCTATTTTTCATGCCAGGACAGTGTATAATTATTTTGTATATATAAATACATATGCATGCATGTATATATTTAAGAATTATTTGCGCTTAAATTCTGTATATATATATATATATTAGGGCTGTCAAAACGATTAATCGCGATTAATCGCATCCAAAATAAAAGTTTGTGTTTACATAATATATGTGGGGGCACTGTGTATAATTATTTTAGATATATGAATACACACACATGCTTGTATATATTTAAGAAATATTTTCATGTATATTCTGTATATAGATTTATATATAGATTTATATTATATATAAATACAAATATTTTATATATAAATAATATTTTTTTCTTTAATATACATGCATGTGTGTTTTTTATATATATACAAAATAATTATACACAGTGGCCCCACAAATATTATGTAAACAAAAACTTTTATTTTGGATGCGATTAATCGCGATTAATCGTTTTGACAGCCCTAATATATATATATATATAAATACAAAATCTATATTATATAAATATTTTATATATGAATATAAATTTATACATGCATGTGTGTGTATTTATATATACAAAATAATTATATACAGCACACACAAATATATTATGTAAACACTGACTTTTATTTTGGATGCGATTAATCGCAATTAATTTTTGCTCAGCCCTAATATATATACTGTATATATGCAAGGTAGTTATTTATTTATTTATTTATTTATTTATTTTTTTTTTTTTTTTTTTTTTGTGGCCAGTGACTTAAAAATGTAGTAGCCAAATTGGCCAGTGAGTGAAAAAGTTAATTTTCAAACCCTGGGTGTATATTTCTCTGTATGCTTTTTCCTTTGATACAATCTGTATTGTGAGAAGCGCTATATAAATATTTGACAGTAAAAGAAAGGGTGTGCGTATGTCTGTGCGTGATTGTCCTCCGCTCCTGTAGGAGGCGCTGCTGTTCGATGTTCACGATCATCAGGAGCGAGTTCCGGTGAATATCAGATTTCTGCTAGTGTTTCTGCTCACCGATGAATTTCGTTGATAATTTACACAAATGGACGAGTAGGATGGATCTGGTGAGTGTTCAGTTGTTGTAATAGCGCAGGCTGCTCGATTAACGTGGATTAAAGCCGGTTTGAAGGCTATTCGATGTGTTTTTTTGTGTCGAGCGCTCTCACGCGCCGCTGCGTTTACAGAATGAATTTAATCTGATGTGAAGAGCGTGTCTCGATCTCGAGGTATAATATTCATATTCAGTTGCTCTCAGACAAGTTTATTGTGTAGCGTATTGTCCTCTGACAGTACCAGTTGACGCGGCTCGGGGTGTGTGTGATGTTATTCACTCTGTTTTAGGACTTCGGGAACAAACTGCCCCAGGCTCTGTCGACAAACACTAAACTGCCACAGTCTCTCTCCTCTAGCGCTAAATATCTGCCCTCAGGCCCGTTTGCGCACTACGGGCGGCCCGCGGGAGTCAAAGTCAAAGAGGAAGACGAGAGTGTGGAAGATTTCTTTCATTTCGGTGAGTGACGTCACGCACGCATTTCATATTTGCATAGTGAATGTGTTATTTTCCCGACTTGATTTCAGCATTATCGCGTTAATATTAGCACAGCTAAAGATGTGTGTGGGCTATTTGAACTTTCCCAGAATATATTGACCCAGACGGCAACATGGTGTCGGCCCACATCTGGTGCAAGTGGTATCCAGATGTGGGCCAGATCTGGGCCGATACTATGATTAGGTACGTGACAAAAAAATCAATACGAGAAAATTCAAATATAATCAGCAGCACCATATGATAGCTAATAAAAATACCTAAAAATGTTTTTTAAATGATTAAAATCGGATAATATTTAAGAAAGTTATGGAATTTTTTAATTCGGAAATTAGGGGTCATTTTTGTACCTAATTAAAACAATAAAACAATGAAAAACTGTGACCTCTTCTGCTTGAACAAACACTTCAAAATATCACAACTTCCTCATTTCTTGGTCTATTTGTATAAATCAAACACCATGGTGTAGATAATTAAAAGCCCAACAAGATTAAGATGAGCTCTTTTTAAAAGGAATAGATGCACATTTATTATTTCTATTAACCACTTCCTCTGATGAAACCGAGAGCCTCAATCCACACATATCTTTTCAGACAATTGGCATTGACACATGAATTTCATTGTTTCATTTGTAGGCCGTTTCTTAAATGCTGGCAAGCAATTTAAATGGTAAAATATTATTAATCATTTTAATCTACAAAGCAATTTTACTTCTGCTTACATATGTTAGATAGAGATTAATTCACATCACTAGATCTAAAAACAAAAACATCACTTACGTCACTAGAGTTTTCATCAAAAAATTCAAACTTTTATTGTAATTCTAGCTAAAAATCAGACAATTCTATCAACAAAACGATTACTAAAATAGTTGACGATTATTTTAAAAACTGGGAGAAGTTTTGGAAGCCGATTTGATCAAATGGCTGATTCTGCTTTTGACGACAACGTCACTTGCGGATCGTAAAAAAACACATGCGAATGTTACAATCAATCCCAAACTTCACCTAATTCAAGTTAAATGTATAATCTTTCAAAAGTATTTGGCCTTCAAAACACAAATTATATGTTTAATGAAACCTGAGAGATTTCTGTTCCTCCATTGAAAGCCTATTCACCTTAAACATTCATGAAGAGATGGTTAATAAATCAATTTGAATGGATTGGCCTAAGAAAGTCTTCTGAAGAGACCCGATCGCTTTGATGCACAGATTTAATTTGGGCTTTTATCCACATAAACTTGAGCAAACAGTGTTTACAGCGTTCAATTTTGGCAAGTGGACGCTCAACCAATGAGTGAACCTTATTGTAGTCCAGTATTTTGAGATTGAAAATGCCCTTGCGTATGCATGTCTGAAACTGCAATGCATTGTGTGTAATCCTGTGTGTAATGGTCCACGTTACAGTTTAGAGTGATGGTCTGAGGGAACTGTCTGAGTTAGGCTCTCTATATAAAAGTCCCTCCCCTTCCGGTGGACCACCAAGGGACCTTATTTCGGAAAAATATAAATATAAGAGACAACAAATATTTTGATCTTGTTTGAATTGTGCCCTGGATTACAGATATGATGTTTGTCAATTTAAAATATAAATTTTAAAGTCAAGAAAGTCGCAGTTGGATGTAAAACTGTTGAGGTATAAAACTGAAAACATGGAATTACAAAGACTACAAACCCCAAAGGTGCACATTTTCTCTCAATAAATGAAGCTACCTCTACGGAAGCTAACTTTACTTTACAGAAGCTAACCTAACTTTACGTAAGCTATCTTTACGGAAGCTAACTTAACTTTACGGAAGCTATCTTTACGGAAGCTAACTTAACTTTACAGAAGCTAACCTAACTTTATGGAAGCTAACCTAACTTTATGGAAGCTATCTATACGGAAGCTAACTTTACTTTATGGAAGCTAACTTAAAGGACAAGTTCGGTCTTTTACAATTAAAGCCCTGTTTTAAGATCGTCCCTGATGAAATAGAATAGTTAAGATTGTTTTTGAGACAAATGCTCCTGTCACGAGAATTTTTAAATTCTGTATTAGTACCCCCCCACCTTTATAATGAAAGCATAGGTGCACTCGAACAATCATTCATAAAAATGCATAAAACTTTAGTTTACAAAGACGTGAAACTCACCGAGTGGTCTGGGGTGTTCACTGATATGCCCACACAAAAATCGCTGCAAAAGATGCTTTCCAACAGGTTTTATCGTAGTTTATTTCCAAGTCCATGTTACTTCCTATTTTCGGTTGAAGTCCACAGTAGTCAATTGTCGAGTTCACATGCGCGATCCTTAGTTATCTAGTTACCAATGATCGCGCATGTGAACTCGACAATTGACTATTGTGGACTTCAACCGAAAATAGGAAGTAACATGGACTTGGAAATAAACTACGATAAAACCTGTTGGAAAGCATCTTTTGCAGCGATTTTTGTGTGGGCATATCAGTGAACACCCCAGACCACTCGGTGAGTTTCACGTCTTTGTAAACTAAAGTTTTATGCATTTTTATGAATGATTGTTCGAGTGCACCTATGCTTTCATTATAAAGGTGGGGGGGTACTAATACAGAATTTAAAAATTCTCGTGACAGGAGCATTTGTCTCAAAAACAATCTTAACTATTTTATTTCATCAGGGTCGATCTTAAAACAGGGCTTTAATTGTAAAAGACCGAACTTGTCCTTTAACTTTACGGAAGTTAACCTATCTTTACATTTTAAAGTCAAGAAAGTCGCAGTTGGATGTAAAACTGTTGAGGTATAAGACTGAAAACATAAAGACTACAAACCCCAAAGGTGCACATTTTCTCTCAATGAATGAAGCTACCTCTACAGAAACTAACTTTACTTTATGGAAGCTAACTTTACTTTACGGAAGCTAACCTAACTTTACGGAAGCTAACCTAACTTTACGGAAGCTAACTTAACTTTAGGGAAGCTAACTTAACTTAACAGAAGCTAACCTAACATTACGGAAGCTAACTTTACGGAAGCTAACTTAACTTTACGGAATCTAACCTAACTTTACGGAAGCTAACTTAACTTTAGGGAAGCTAACTTAACTTTACAGAAGCTAACCTAACATTACGGAAGCTAACTTTACGGAAGCTAACCTAACTTTACAGAATCTAACCTAACTTTACGGAAGCTAACTTAACTTTAGGGAAGCTAACTTAACTTTACAGAAGCTAACCTAACATTATGGAAGCTAACTTTACGGAAGCTAACCTAACTTTACGGAAGCTAACTTAACTTTAGGGAAGCTAACTTAACTTTAGGGAAGCTAATTTAACTTTACAGAAGCTAACCTAACATTACGGAAGCTAACCTAACTTTACGGAAGCTAAACTGTACGGAAGCTAACCTAACTTTACGGAAGCTAAACTTTGCGGAAGCTAACCTAACTTTACGGAAGCTAACCTAACTTTACGGAAGCTAACCTAACTTTACTGAAGCTAACCTAACTTTATGGAGGCTAACCTAACTTTACGGAAGCTATTTTTACGGAAAGCTAACATCCTAAAAGCTAACTTTACGTAAGTAAAGTTTCTATAGTCTTGCATTATAATCATAACATTACGTCGCCATGCCTGAGTGTGTTGTACCAGACCGCACACACATGAGCAGCGGATCTCACTCGTTTTTCCGCTTCCCGGGAGATGTAGTTGATCGAGCGATTTTCATATAAAACTAAATGTTACTCTTCTGCGACTATGACAAACTGCGACTTTCAGAATTATCTTTTAAATTGTCAAACATCATATGTGTAATCCAGGGCACAGTTCAGACGGAATAAAAAGAGAAGTTGTCTCTCGCCATTGACTACCACACATATTTTTCCCGAAATAAGGTCCGGAAGCGGAGGGGGAGGGGCTTAGGCTAAAAATGCATTAATTTAAATAATGTAGTAACTGAAGGAAGGCGTAACCCTGAGTGTACTGGTGTCGCTCTCTCCTGACCAGCTCAGCATCTGCAGCAACAGACCGGAGAGTGTCTCACGGCTTGCTGCGGCGACTCGGATCCTAAAAGCCTGTCTCTTCCCGATTCCCCCAAATCCAACAGCCGTCCCTCGGCGGACCGGCCGTACCACTGCCAGGACTGCGGGAAATACTTCCGAATCAACGACATCAAGAGACACCAGAGAATACACAGCGGAGAGCGCCCGTTCCCGTGCTTCCAGTGCGGGAAGAACTTCCCCACGTCCGGGGACCTGAAACGACACGAGAGGATCCACACGGGAGAGCGTCCGTACCACTGTCTCCAGTGCGGGAAGAACTTCTCCGACTCCGGGCACCTCAAGCAACACGAAAGGATGCACACGGGCGAGAGGCCGTACCAGTGTTCCCAGTGCGCCAAGCGCTTCTACAGATCCGGAGATCTCAAACGCCACCTGCGGATCCACAGCGGCGAGCGGCCGTATAAATGCCTCCAGTGCGGGAAAACCTTCTCGGATTCGGGACACTTGCGCGGACACCAGCGCATCCACACCGGGGAGAGGCCGCACCGGTGCACCCTGTGCGAGAAGAGCTTCTTCAGATCCGGGGATCTGAAACGCCACCACAGAACACACACGGGCGAGAGGCCGTACCAGTGCTTCCAGTGCGGGAAGAGCTTCTCCGAGTCGGGACATCTGAAGGAGCACCGCAGGATCCACACCGGGGAGAAGCCGTACCAGTGTAACCAGTGCGACAAGAGCTTCTCCAGGCTGGAGCGTCTGAAGGGCCACCAGAGCATCCACACGGGCGAGAGGCCGTTCCACTGCACGCAGTGCGGGAAGAACTTCTTCCGCTCCGGAGAACTGAAGCGGCACCAGAGGATTCACAACGGGGAGCAGGCGTGAAGCCGAGGGCGAGACTGCCGGGCGGGAGATTTGGCATCGGTACCATTCTTAATGTTTCTAAGAGAAGTCTCTTCTGCTCTGTTTGATTAAATTTACATTTGATGATGTGAATATACAGTAAAGTGTCTTCATTCCTGTGATCAAAGCTAAAAATTTTTTTTGTCGTCAGTGTCACATGATCCTTCAGAAATCACTCTAATGCCTGGTTCGGATTACACAAATTAACCTGATTTTGGCACGTAGGGTGTCGTGGGGATTCGTAAACGACAACGGGCGTCGGGATTAGGGTTGGGGATCGAGAATCGAGTATCGATTGGAACCGGGACTAACTTTTCGTTTTTCCCGGAATCGTTCAAAAGTTAAAATTTCGATTCTTAGTTTCGATATTCACAGTCCGCCGAGCGGAAGAAGAAACCGCTGAACAACACCAATGAAGAAGCGTTGGCATAACCGCGCGAGTCGAACATGAGTAGCTTACGTCGGCGGTCCAAAGTGTGGCTTCACTTTTCTAAAAAAAAACGAAATCTCGGCAAAATGCAGAGTATTTCCCTTTAGAAAGGAGTATTTCCTTCAGAAAGACCGTTGGTTAGCAAGGTTAGCTAAACTTTTTTTGACCCTGCCTCTTAAAAGAATCGGAATCGTTGGGAATCGGAATCGAAACAAGGAATCGGAATCAGAATCGTTCAAATTCAAACGATACACAACCCTAACCGGGACTAACTTTTCATTTTTCTTGGAATCGTTCAAAAGTTAAAATTTCGATTCCTAGTTTCGATATTCACAGTCCGCTGACCAGAAGAAGAAACCGCTGAACAACACCAACGAAGAAGCGTCTACCGGAAGTGTTGGCATAACCGCGCGAGTCGAACATGAGTAGCTTACGTCGGCAGTCCAAAGTGTGGGTTCACTTTTCTAAAAAATAATCTCGGCAAAATGCAAAATTTGTGACAAAAAAGGAGTATTTTCCTTTAGAAAGGAGTATTTCCTTCAGAAAGACCGTTGGTTAGCAAGGTTAGCTAAACTTTTTTTGACCCTGCCTCTTAAAAGAATCGGAATCGAGAATCGTTGGGAACCGAAATCGAAACGAGGAATCAGAATCAGAATCGTTCAAATTCAAACGATACACAACCCTAGTCTGGATTAAATCGTATCATCTCGTATAGTGTGTCATAGTGGGCGACAAACCTACGTTGCGCCTGCGATGCTTCACGACAAAGACTAGCATGTTTAATTTTTTTTTAACGGTCATCCACAACGGTTCCGTCACTTGTATGAGGTTGACCAATAGGATCACAGAAGCTTTTCCGTACACAACTTTCAAAAATAGCACAACGAAAGCGAGACGATGGTGCTAACGTTAAAACTAAAAGTAAAAGTAAAAAAGAAAAATCTGAAAGTATATACTATATATATATATTTATACATAATTAATATTATTTATAAATATTTCGTATATTAAGAACACATTTTTCTTAAATATATACATACATGTGTGTTTATTTATATATAGAAAATAATTACACACACTACGCCCACATATATTATGTAAACACAAACTTTTATTTTGGATGCAATTAATCGCGATTAATCGTTTCCCGGCCCTAATATAATATATAAGAAAACTATATTTGACCTCAAGTTTTCTTTGGAGGATTGACAGCCCATATTGTTCTCTTCGAGCAATCCAGGAACGTGTCCATTGTCGGCTTTTCTTTCTTTTTTTATTTTTCCACCGCTTCATCCGTTGTTTGTTTACGTTCGTTTCCCGAAGTCACTCGCAACTAGTTTCGTCTTCTCGATGACATCACCTGTGCCGTTAAAGACGGCATGTGATGACTGGCCAGGAAGCAACGTGTAGTCTGACGTGTCTTGTCCTCGACACGACAAGATTTTAGGAGTCAAAAATCGCGACACAGTGACTCGTAACAGACAAAAAAAATCGTGTAATCTGTACCAGGCATTATATTGTGATTTGATGCATTTCTGATTATTATCAATGTTGAAAACAATTATTTACATTTTTATTTCACAGTTATTTGATGAATAGAAAGTTTAAAAGAGCAGAATTGATCTGAAATTAAAGCTTTTGTAACATTAAACACTACTGTTCAAAAGTTTGGGGTCAGTAAGAATTTTATTTTATTTTTTGGGTGGAAAGGAATAAAATAAATCAATCAATCTTTTTTTTTTTAAATTTAATTGATCAAAAGTGACAGTAAAGACATTTATAATGTGACAAAATATTCTATTTCAAATAAATGCGGTTCTTTGAACTTTCTATTCATCATAGAATCCTGAAATAAAAATGTACGCAACTGTTTTCAACACTGATAATAATGAGAAAAATCATCATATTAGAGTGATTTCTGAAGGATCATGTGACTCTGAAGACATTTTAAAAAAGAGAACAGTGAGAATATTTAACAATCGCCTTGGTGAGCGGAAAATCCTTCTTTTAAAAACACAAAAATCGTACAGATCCAAAGCTTTTGTCTGGTAGTGTTTGTGTATGTTACTCTAGTGCACCTGTGATACTGTAGAGAACTGATTCCCATTGACTTCTCTTCCATTTCCCCATTAGAAACCAGCATATGCTGAACTCTAGCATTGTGATAAACTCGTGCACCAGTTGGTGATCGCCGTAGACCGTTATGAACGCCTACAAACGCCCCAGATTTCCTCGATCCTTCGGACTGATCATGTGATCAGGTTGTTCACACTGTCTGTCTGTCTGTATGTTGCCGGATATATAGTCACGTGACTCATTAGAACTGTATATTGTACAGGAGGATATTATTATTGTGTATGCTTGCATTCCCTGTATTTAATGAATCCCCTCAATTTTCTTTTATTTTATATATAAACATGAAAACTGTTTTATTGTCACAGTGCAGTAGCCGTCAACATGAGACGATGCTTCTGAATCCTCTAATTTTGATGTGACCGTATGGTTCGTGTCAGTCTTTCAATGGTTTTACCAGCCACTGTTAACCACAAAACCCAGTTATTGTTTAACTATAACATTTTATTGTCACAAATATCTTGAAATAAGTTACAAACTATAGATATGCTCATACTAAATCGATGTTGAGCACCAGGTGAATTGTATAGCAAACTGAGCTTTCTTATAATAAATCACATTAGATTTAGCTTTTAAATTTATATAAATTAGCTCTTTACATTTATTATTGTTTCAAATTGTCATCTAATTTTTACATTCTCTATATTTGTGTGTATTTAACCATTTGTAGTCGGTGTGTATTCAGTTTGGAAATGCGATCAGAAAGGCTTTTACAGCAATAAGAACAGTGTTAAGAGTGAATTACAATTATAACTGTTTTGCTTCTTCATGTGCATGAATGTTTTCTTCATAATGTGTGTCATTAATAAACATTTCACCTGTACTAATGCCAGCACACATCAAGATTCGTTTATTGGTCTTGTGTAACATTTTACATTTCCACAATAGACTGATTAAATAAATTTAATAACTTCAGATGAACCGAGTGATAAGGTTTGTTTAATGTTTGTATGGTGCTGAACGAATATTTTCATATCTGTCTTAGTAAATTACTATTATTTAACTTCGATTAAAATATTTAGAAGTAAATTCACGAACTTAATATCAAACTCTGTGATTTTGAAAACTGATATATATATATATATATATATATATATATATATATATATATATATATATAAGTAAGTAAACACAGCAGACCGTTTCCGCTCTTGTGAAAGCGATGCTCTTTTTACGACATCTGGTTTGGCTTTACGGCACTGATCCAGTCGGAAGTCTGGTAACCAGGGAGACGGCTGGCGGCACTGCGGTCAGCGCGAGACGGTGAGCTGTTATTGATTCGAAATCTCATATTAAATAAACGAAACAGTCAGTTTTCTTAGTCAGATATGTGTTTTTTAACGTTTCCACGAAGCTATGAACGTCACTCGACGGGGACGGAACCGTCTAGGAGCGAAACGCGGTTCATGTGTGACCAAAACAAACCCAAAACACAGAAACTCGTGAAAACTAGCAGCTTTTGTGAGAATCCGATTCTCACGTGACCGTCGTTAGCTTTAATTTTTCTGATTTACGGCCGTTTGAGTTTGGTTTCGTTCATTTTTAAGGCTTTTAGTGATGTTTTCCAGTCAGTTAGCCCTGTTGAGTTCAGCACTGATCAGAGGTCAGGGCTCAGGTGTGCGGTTTCTTCTTCAGGTGGTGGTGATGATGATGTCAGACAGGTGGGATGTTCAGCCGTTGTGAAGCTTCTGCAAACTCACCGACTGCTTGCACTCACAGGTGAGATGTTTATGAGGGTTTATACGAGCTGTTAATGTTCAGACCTGCACTAAAGTGACATGTAACCAAGATTGCAGGGAGCCTTAAAGGGAAAGTTCCCTCAAAATGAAAATTCAGGCATTAATTAGTTACTCGCCCTCATGTGTTTCAAAAGGCTTTGGATCCTCTTCAGAACACAAATGATGATCTTTTTGAGGAAATCTGAGCCATTTCTGTCAATCCTACGTAACTACCACTTTGACATAAAGATTTTGGAGAATTAATTCATATGAAGTGAGCGGTCAAATCCAAACTTTCTGAAGGCACTCGATCGCTTTATATGATGAATAGATTGAATTTTGGCTTTTATTCACATTTAAATTGATCAGCGAAGATAAACAGAAGCTCAACCGAACCTGTGTGATTTTATATATATATATATATATATATATATATATATATATATATATATATATATATATATATATGAAGAGTTCAGATGCAAAAGCCTCTAAATGCCATTTGAAATTTGCTTCTAAAATGATCATTTTTATCAAGCTTGTATATTTAAGTTCAGTAATTTCACTTAAATGACAATTAATAGGTAATCTTCATTGCCATTTAAGTGAAATTAATGAACTTAAATATACAAGCTTGATAAAATTGATCATTTTAGAAGAAAATTTCAAATGGCGTTTAGAGGCTTTTGCATCTTCATATATATATATATGTATGTGTATATGTATGTGTGTATATATATATATATATATATATGACTTGATTGCTTGGTTTTATTGTATTTATGTTATATTTATACAGGTGAAATTCAAAATTATGGATTACAGCTTATGAGAAGGTTTTCTGTAATCCATAATCATCAAAATTATAACAAATAAAGGCTTGAAGTATCTCACTTTGCACGTAATGAGTCTATTGTAGTGAACTTTTTCTTAGGAGAAAAATCAGAAGCACAGACCAGGAGACGTTGAGGTTACATAGAGGAGTGGACTCCTGAAACAAAGTTCATCCGCTACCTGAGTTCATCAGCATAGCAGTTATTCAAGCCTTGAGATGCTAATCCATTCAATCTTTACATTATCATTGAGACAAAGGGTGGGAGTCTCGGTAATCTCACTCATTTAACTTACAATAGAGAGACCAGGACAGACAGACAAGAGCCATTATCTGAAAGCAGGATTAGTCAGATATCACCCCCCTCTTCACCTTGAATGCTAAATTCAATGTACAGAAGTAATGTCTTGGTTTATATTGGAATCTAAATTAAACTTTTTTATCCTCAAAACCGTATTCTGTACAAATGTGGGCAAAATAGTTTTGACTTATTTTTTAAAAAATACCTTCCTTGATCTGAGCGGTACAAGACTTGGCTACTTCTCCTAAGTTTGCCTCCTGAACACACACAATTTTCACATTAATGTTAAGTGGGTGAAAAAAAAAGTTGTATTTGGGTCAAAAATGGGCACCCATAGAAATGAATGGGGAAAACTGTAATTTAGAGCATTCTTAAATAAGCCAAAATAAGACACAAAGTCACTTCATCTTTAGGTTTTAACTCTGAGAACTTATTGGAATGATATTTTAATGTAGTTAAAAAAATTAAAAACATAAAAATAAGCATAATTTACATAGAAAATATGGTACTTTCTGAAGTAAATAAATTCAAAAATACCCCCAAAATTAGAAAAAACACCATAAACGGATAGACAAAACTTTATGGAAGACAGTGATATAACATTTATAATAAATAAAAATTAGGATCACAACTGAGTGTCCACATTTGTCCACAATTACAGGATTAAGGGCTATAAAGCGTATATAGTTGAAAAAATAAAACATAAAAATAAGCATAATTTATATAGAAAATATGGTACTTTTTGAAGTAAATAAATTCAAAAATACCCCCAAAATTAAAGAAAACACCATAAATGAATAGACAAAACTTTATCGAAGACAGTGATATAACATTTATAATAAATAAAAATTAGGATCACAACTGAGTGCCCACATTTGTCCACAATTACAGGATTAAGGGCTGTAAAGCGTATATAGTTAAAAAAATAAAACATAAAAATAAGCATAATTTACATAGAAAATATGGTACTTTCTGAAGTAAATAAATTCAAAAATACCCCCAAAATTAGAAAAAACACCATAAACGGATAGACAAAACTTTATGGAAGACAGTGATATAGCATTTATAATAAATAAAAATTAGTATCACAACTGAGTGCCCACATTTGTCCACAATTACAGGATTAAGGGCTGTAAAGCGTATACGGTTTGAGGGCTAAATTTGTATTATTAGTTGCACCTTTTAAGTTGAATTATTGAAATAAATGAAGTTTTGCGTGATATTCTAATTGAGTTTCACCTATCTATCTGTGTTTCTCCAGAGCGATCCCATGGAGGTCCGTAAGCCGGTCCTGGAGCTGAAGGACGTGCCTCCGCCGCCCCCCCACACACACCCGTGTCTCAGCGTAAGCGTGTGTTCCTGCTGCGAGGCGAGCGTTCGTCTGCAGAAGAGCTCGAGTGGCGTCACCGGTGGAGGCTTTCCTCTGTATCTCTCACACACACTCACACACTCTCCTCCAGCGTCACACTGCGGCGCTCTGAGGCCGACACACAGCGGCTCCTCTCTGTGTAAACTCTGTCGGTGTCGTTTCCCTCACGGTGACCCGTCCTCACCCCCTCACCCCTGCTCTAACTCACTCCAGCACGCGGCGCGGTGTGTGACGGGCGCTCACTGTGTGCAGGACTGCTGGAGAAAGGTTGGTGGATCCGATCGCTCGCTCACTGGCTGACAACTTCTGTCTCAGTCGGACTGAACTCGTACTGATTGGTGAATCTGAATGTAGTGTTTACATGAACGCTAAACCTGATCGGGTTGATGTGCCCGTTTATGTCGTCAGGATATATGTTTTGACATGCGCACACTGGTGGAATATACAGAGTTTCCCGCTGTTTGCACATAACTAACCCCATACATCGGTTCTTTATTTGTTTTAAACAGCAGACTAAATATATATCCATTTTTGGTCATGATTTGGTAGGACGATTAATCGCATCCAAAATAAAAGTTTGTGTTTATATAATATATGTGGGTGCACTGTGTATAATTATTTTATATATATATATACACACACATGCTTCTATAAATTTAAGAAATATTTTCATGTATATACTGTATGTAGATTTATATATAAATATGAATATTTTACATATAAATATTTTTTTCTTAAATATACATGCATGTGTGTGTATTTATATATATAAAATAATTATACACAGTGCACACACATATATTATGTAAACAGAAACTTTTATTTTGGATGCGATTAATCGCAATTAACTTTTGCACAGCCCTAATATATATATATATAAACACACACACACATGCTTGTATATATTTAAGAAATATTTTCATGTATATTCTGTATATAGATTTATATATAATTTATATTATATATAAATATTTTATATATAAATAATATTTTTTTCTTAAATATACATGCATGTGTGTTTTTTATATATATATACAAAATAATTATACACAGTGCACCCACATATATTATGTAAACAGAAACTTTTATTTTGGATGCGATTAATCGCGATTAATCGTTTTGACAGCCCTAATATATATGTATATAAATACACACACGTGCTTGTATATATTTAAGAAAAATGTGTTCTTAATATATCAAATATTTATATTTATACATAATATTAATTATGTATAAATATATATAAAGTATATACTTTCACATTTTTCTTAAATATATACATGCATGTGTGTCTATTTATATATACAAAATAATCATACACACTATGCCCACATATATTACGTAAACACAAACTTTTATTTTGAATGCGATTAATCGTTTGACAGCCCTAATGTATATACTTTATATATATATATGTGTGTGTATGTATACAAAATTAATATTATACATAAATATAAATATTTGATATGTTTACACATTTTTCTTAAATATAAACATGCATATGTGTGTGTATATATATAATATATATATATACACAAAATAATTATATTTGTATATATATAATTATACAGCTCGTCACTCGTCATTACACACATGTGGAGTCCTTTCAGTTTCGGTTTCCAATCCGATCAAATGTTTCCATGTTCTCTCGATCGGATTAGAATAGGAATAAACCTCCCCTTCCACTCGGATCGATTAAGGCGTTCACATGAAGTCTTTTCAGTTTGATTTAGCCGTCAATCTGATTACTAACGGATTATTTGTTCGCATGTAAACTCAGCCCCTGTTGATCCGAGCGCATCCTGTTAATCCAGAGAGAAGGCGAGGCGGGAACGTGTGGATTCTGTGCTGAAATCTGACATGGATCTCTTCTGCTTTGTAGAGTTTGCGTGTGGACTCGGAGAAGGTGTGGCCGAACATTCCTCCGCCCGTCCCGGTGTGCAACGGCTGCGGCGTGACGGGAGTTTCCTCCGACGGTCTTCTGGGTGTCCACCTCGGCAAAACCCCACAGAAATATGGTCTGTACACACACCAAATGCACTCTGTTTTACTCAATGCTGATAGTAATAGCCGGTTGTGTAAGTTACAACTTAGTTTTGATGAAAAGGAACGCAACTTACTAAATGCTTTTGCATTGCACCATTAAATAGTTGCGACGTAACTCTGTATAAACTAAATATTTTTGGAAGCCTCGTAATTGTTGAAATTAAATAGCAGATTGACTGATTTGCAACAATTTTACCCAGCAATCCTTTATACATATCTGATAATGCAAAAACAATATAAGAGTTCTTATAGAATAGGAGAATGGCAAATGTGACGTGACATTTTTAGACGACTGTCTAGTTTCACTTCCCCTTTTGGTATATTTGGACATGAATCAGAAAAACACTGACTTTGGCCAAAGTGTTGGGGACATTTAGTTTTCAAAAGCATAAACTAATCTTGTAAGAAATATAAATGTTAGTTATGAATAAAGAAATCCATCACATAGAGCAGAAAGACTTCATAAAGTTATAGCATTAAATGCATGCATTGCAAAAAAAAAGGTTTTGTCCTGTTTTCCAATACAGATATCTTTGATTTTAATTTTAAAATGAGTTTAAAATGAGAGTTTATTCTTAAAACAGAAGAAATGTCTTTTCAATGAGTGATTAAAACAAGAAAAAAACAAGAAAAACAAGAAAAAAGCTACTTTTCAAGCTGCTTTTTTCCTACAAATGAATTGAAAAGTAATTCATATCTTAATAGTTAAGTGTTTTAAACCTCTGAAGTTTTATGTTTATGTTTATTTTATTTTATATGTTTATTTTATTTTTTTGACAGCATACAAAAGGACAATTTATAAAACCTGAATTACAATAAAAAGTTAAAAACCTCTGAAGTGTCACTAATAATAGTGAAATGATTTCGGCTTCTGTCAAAATGATTGGCCTATTTGATTGACAGGTTTACCTTCTGGTATAGGGATTAACCTTTGACCTTGTCATCCCTTGATCATGTGTTTTTGACAGTTAGTTTGACCTATTGAGTCTCGCTGTTATATTTCATAGTTTTGACATTCAAGGGATTCTCCACTTTTTTTGGAAATAGGCTCATTTTACCACTCCCCCAGAGTTAAACAGTCGAGTTTTACCGTTTTCGAATCCATTCAGACGATTTTCTGATATTTAGAAGAATATCAGTAACCAGAGAGTCTGAATCGAGACCCTGGCCTGCTCACTCACCGTGTGTCTGCAGGTTCTTCAGAGAGCGGCGGGCTGGAAACGCTGCCCCCCATCGGGGTGTTCTGGGACATCGAGAACTGCGCGGTTCCCAGCGGACGCTCGGCTGCGACGCTGGTGCAGAGACTTCGAGAGCGCTTCTTTCAGGGACACCGCGAGGCCGAGTTCATCTGCGTCTGTGACATCAACAAAGAGAACAAAGCCGTCATCCAGGAGCTCAACAACTGCCAGGTGCGCACGAGCGTCACACATCAACCACAGCATCACGGCGTTTCACTCGCGATGAGAGAAAACAATCCAAGGTGACGATCACCTGCTCGTCATCAAATATTACAAAGAAAACATCCCATAACACGACTAAAGCAAGTGCAAAAGTTCGTTTATTTCAGTCATTCAACTTAACCCTCAGGTGCTCTTCGTTTCGGAGTCACATTTGTTATCTTCCCAGTCAAAAGTGACCGGACACCTAAAAATTTAATTTCCCCCATCCCAGTAAAACCAATGCAATTTATTTTTGTTCTATAATATTTATTCTTTGTGATTT
Source organism: Cyprinella venusta (assembly GCA_038021265.1). Taxonomy (NCBI): domain Eukaryota; kingdom Metazoa; phylum Chordata; class Actinopteri; order Cypriniformes; family Leuciscidae; genus Cyprinella; species Cyprinella venusta. The sequence continues at coordinate 1,315,992 of CM075868.1, forward strand.
AGTATTTTGAGACAATTTGATTGAATTTATTAATATTTATGCAATGTTTATGGTCTATTTTTGCCATGGAAAAATATATATATTTTTCTATATATATATATATATATATATGAAGAGTTCAGATGCAAAAGCCTCTAAATGCCATTTGAAATTTTCTTCTAAAATTACCATTTTTATCAAGCTTGTATATTTAAGTTCAGTAATTTCACTTAAATGACAATTAATAGGTAATCTTCATTGACATTTAAGTGAAATTACTGAACTTGAATATACAAGCTTGATAAAAATGATCATTTTAGAAGAAAATTTCAAATGGCATTTAGAGGCTTTTGCATCTGAACTCTTCATATATTATTGTCAAAAAATTATTAATACAGTATTTTAGTTTAATATAGAGTCTAGGCCTTCAGAAAAAAAAAGATTTTTTGAAGAAAATTAGCACCATCTGGTTACAGTATAGAGAAAAAGTGTAGAATCATGGTGTGACCACTAGATGGCATGTACAGCTCTCTATGGAGAGGCATGTGAATTCCCCAACTGTTTATGAACACTTTTCTTTTGGTGGATTTGAATATATAGTTGAAACAATCTCAAAAACGATTTTTGTTAAAAAAAAAATGTAAAAAAATAAAAAGATAAATAAAAATTTGTAAAAAAAAAAATGTGTTTTTGTCAATTTCCCATTCATTTGCTATGGGGGTCATTTTTGACCAAAGAGCACAAGTGTGACTATTTTTTTTAAGACCACTTAGCATGCTCAGATCATGACCTCAATTTTTTTCTGTATTCACATACATAATATCATAAATGTCACCAAGTTTCGTAACATTCCGATGAAGCTGTGATTTTTAAAAATTCAAAACGGAAAATTTTCGGGCAGAAATGACCGAAGAGCACCTGAGGGTTAAAAGGTGAAACTAATATATTATATAGACTCATTACATGCAAAGTGAGATATTTCAAATGTTTTTATTTGTTAGAATTGTGATGATTATGGCTTATGAAAACACCCAAATAAAAAAAAAATTAAAAAGTTTCATAGCTGTAAGACATAGTCATCAAAATTATAACAAATGAAGACTTGAAATGTCTCACGTTGCATGTAATGAGTCTATATTATACATATTAGATTGACCTTTTAAGTTGAATTACTGAAATAATTCAGTAATAATTCCTATAGAGGAGGGATCCAGCTCTCAGATTTAATCAAAAATATCTTAATTTGTGTTCCGAAGATGAACGAAAGTCTTACGGGGTTGAACGACACGAGCCATTTCTGACCGAATTATTGTTTTGGGATGAACTAACCCTTTAAGCCATGAAAGAAAGACTTTTTAAATTTTCTAAAATCAAATTACTCGAGTGCCTTGGATTGTTTTTTCTTAAGACTGAATCTATCCCTACACCAGACGAGCACTGAAGTATCCTTGTATTCATGATTGTTTCATATGTATGTGCTGATTGGCTCGATCTGGTCCTGCTCAGGTGACGGTGGCCCACATTAACGCTACAGCCAAAAACGCAGCCGATGATAAACTGCGTCAGAGTCTCAGGAGATTCGCGGACACACACGCTGCTCCCGCGACGGTCATCGTGGTTTCATGTAGGTGTCCACAAACACACAACTCTGTTATTTAAATGTTTAAGAGTATTGAATCATGACAAATCAGAATTATCTCTTTACATAAAAGTGCTGATATAATAGAACATTGTTAGGGAATTTACAGTTAAAGACCCCAGGACCTTATACAATTAATTAGGGTCCGGTTGCATAAACTAAGCCACTATCTTAAAGGGATACTCCACTTTTTTTGGAAATAGGCTCATTTTACCACTCCCCCAGAGTTAAACAGTTGAGTTTTACCGTTTTCAAATCCATTCAGACGATTTTTTTTTTTTAAAATATTTAGAAGAATATTAGTAACCATTTTATGGTCTCATTGACTTCCATAGTAGGAAAAAAATATACTATGGAAGTCAATGAGACCAGAAACTGTCTGGTTACTGATATTCTTCTAAATATCAGAAAATCGTCTGAATGGATTTGAAAACGGTAAAACTCAACTGTTTAACTCTGGGGGAGTGGTAAAATGAGCCTATTTCCCAAAAAAAGTGGAGTATTCCTTTAAGAATGTTCATTAAGAATTGATTTGAGCGCTTGAAATTAGTCAAGAGACGACCAGTCTGTCTTTTCTGATTCACATTAGACAGATCAACCTGACTTTAAAAAGTTAGCACCAGTCTTGAAGAAACTTAACTTTTAAGACTAGTCTATGTCTAAGACTAGTTTATGCAACCGGCCCCAGGAGTTAGAAATGCAGTCAATGTAAGATGAGTCAGAATTATAATATTTTGAAGATTTTTTTTTTTTTACTGAAGATAGTTTGTTTTTTCATCAGACTTCCATCAAGTTCAGCTTTAAGACTCACGATGAGTTCATTTGCCGCTCCACTTAGTTACACAGATCACAGCAGTTATACCCTTCACCAAGGTCTAAGCTACGTCATTACTTCAGGTTGAGTGATTCTGATTGGCTAAGAAGTAGATAAACACTCATGGACAGATAGACTGAAACATATCTCCATTGATAATCCGGCTGACCCTTAAAGGGATACTCCACTTTTTTTGGAAATAGGCTCATTTTACCACTCCCCCAGAGTTAAACAGCCGAGTTTTACCGTTTTCGAATCCATTCAGATGATTTTCTGATATTTAGAAGAATGTCAGTAACCAGAGAGTTTATGGGCTCATTGACTTCCATAGTATATTTTTTTTCCTACTATGGAAGTGTGGTGGAAAATTTTAAACTGAATATTAAGCTAACCATGTTTTAACATTTGACCTCATTTAACCAGCTAAATCTCTGATACAATGTCCTAAGACATTCTGTACTTCAGATGAATGTATGTGTGTCAAACACCTGACTGTGTGTATAAATAACAAATATGGGAAATGGAACTGGACATTTCACTGGACAGATGACTAAGTTAGAATCATTAAAACAAAGTCTCCTCTACCTAGTAACAAAACAGTCTACCTATGAAGAACCAATGAAATTAATGTCATTATGCCATACCTCCCTATTGTATAAAAACGGTTGTATCAGTGTTTTCAGGGGGATTCTGAATGGAATTTGTCTGAGATCCACCGGCCTTGTTTTTACTTGGGAAGTCTCGAGTATTGCTCGAGAACTCTCCTGGCCGTAATTAAAAGCATTGAAAGGACATTTGCTGGAGTCTGTCTGTTATTTAAGCTGCGCAGCAAGAACAAGTAAGTTAGAATTATTAGTACCCAGCCAGACGTCGACTGTAGACGCGCTGAGGTAAAAGTATAAGACTTGGCCAACTAGAGTGAGTATTATTGTAGAGTAGTCAGGTTCAGGGAAAAAAGAATCCATCACAGAAGTCAATGAGATCAGAAACTGTCTGGTTACCAATATTCACATTCTTCTAAATATCAGAGAATCGTCTGAATGGATTCGAAAACGGATTAAAACTCAACTGTTTAACTCTGGGGGAGTGGTAAAATGAGCCTATTTCCCAAAAAAAGTGGAGTATCCCTTTAAGTTTGGCACGTCGGGACCTTCCAGGTCGCAGATTTGCTTTTCTAGTCGCCAACGTGTCGAAGAAAACATGTCAGTCCATCTCCTATAAAACCACTTCTTCCTTAACCTGTAACCGACAAGACTCACACACACAGCTTCAAGGTTGGATTTGGTCTGGCTCTAACTATAAACAGGAGAGTCCTCTCAAAACATCCAGATAACACGTTCTGTCTCTCAATGAGAGGACGCTTTAATCTAACACCGTGAAGTAAATGGGTGTTTGAATTGAGACTGATCTTTTCGACATCACACACTTCACATGCGAAAGCGAAACTGAGTTTCTGTGTGTCGTTCCCGCAGCGGATGTGAACTTCGCCAGTGAGCTGAGTGACCTGAGGCACCGACACGGTTTCCAGGTGATCCTGGTGCACAAGAGCCAGGCCTCGCCCGCGCTCCTGCAACACGCACACCTGCGCGTCGCCTTCGAGGAGTTCGTCTCGGACCTCCCGCCCGGCATGATCGTCAAAGCACAGGTTAGCCTCTCTCCCTCCATTCCTGACCAGTGTTGGGGAAACTCATTACAAGTAACTTGAGTTATGTAATCAGATTACTTTTTCAAGTAACTAGCCAAGTAATGCATTATTGCAATTCACAAGTTACTTTTTCAAATCGTAGGGCTAGTTAGTGTTTCACATTTATTGACCGACAGCTCTCCTGTCCCCATGCTTCAGAGAAATAGTGTTATTTTAGTTTTAGACTAAATGCATTTGCTCATCTCACTGCCACGAAAACATTCAGTATTCCTCAAAATGATTAAAAACAGTAAAATGTAGAGCCAGACCGATATTATCGGCCGATATTAGGCATTTTCCAAACTATCGGTATCGGCAGTTATAATGGCCGATAAATGTATATTTCAAAAATAAAATAAAAATGGACGAAACACACTTGAACCATGTCATGAGTGTTGGAGTTGTATAGTTTGTCCACCAGAGGGCGCTCTACACCGTTGAGTTGGTCACGAGACATACATCGTTTGAATAACAATTAAAAGATCATCCCCATCAGTTCTCTAAACTCAAATAAGCATGACAACATTCGTGACGATCATGTCCAGTTTAAAATAAATAAATAAAATATCGGCCGATATATCGGATTTTAAAACCCAAAAATATTTGTATCGGTATCGGCCTTCAAAATCCTTTATCGGTCGGGCTCTAGCAAAATGCAATCTCAGAATTTTACGCAAAACTTTTATAATTAACTAATAAATTATACTTTATTTATTTATACTTTATTTTATTTACCTTTATTTACACTTTATTAACCAATGTTTTTGCTGCTGACCTTCAATGGTCTAATTCAACCATACTAATAAACAAGTTACTTCAGGTTAGATTTAGAAATGAGTGTTGAACTTCTGAATCCTATGGTTCTTTAATCCAGAATAACAGCAAATACGAGGAAATCTGCATTTTCATCAGCCTGAGGCTTATTCAGTTCACTTTTGGTGTGAAAGGGCCGTAACATTTGCCAAAAATGTAATTTTTTTGCTTGTTATAAAATAAAATAAAAACCAAGCAAGCCCAGCCGAGATGAGAAAGTAATGTAACACTTCTCATAAAAAGTAACTAAGTAACGCAATTAGTTACTTTTTTAAAAATGCAACATTGTAATGCATTACTTTTAAAAGTAACTTTCCCCCGCATTGTTTGTGTGAAGGGGCCTTAAAATTTCCCAAAAATATAAATATTTTGCTTATTATAAAATAAAAATGAGGTTTTGTTTAACATTACTTTGCATAAAGTAACTAAGTAATGCAATGTTACTTTTTTTAAAATGCAACATTGTAACGCATTACTTTTAAAAGTAACTTTCCCCAGCATTGTTTGTGTGAAGGAGCCTTAACATTTTCAAAATTTTAAATTTTTTGCTTGTTATAAAATTAAAAAAAAACAAGCAAGCCCTGCTGAGGTGAGTAATGTAACACTTCTCATGAAAAGTAACTAAGTAACGCAATTAGATACTTTTTTAAAAAATGCAACATTGTAATGCATTACTTTTAAAAGTAACTTTCCCCAGCACTGTTGGTGTGAAGGGGCCTTAACATTTTCCAAAAATATACATTTTTTGCTTGTTATAAAATAAAAATAAAGTTTTGTTTAACGTTACTTTTCATTACGTAATGCAATTAGTTACTTTTTTAAAAATGCAATATCGTGATGCATTACTTTTAAAAGTAACTTTCCCCAGCACTGTTCCCGACTGCTTACAGTTCTGCATTTTGAGCTCTGATTTGCCAGAATCAGCCGGTGTTTCTGTGTGAAGACCGATGCTGCAGTTGTAATCATGTGATCATAAACCTGTGTGACTCCATGCTCAGATTCATAATGAGATCCCGTTGTTTAACACTCCCAGCGGCAACTCCCTCCTCCTCCTCCTCTCAGATCTCCCAGAGTGCTGTTTGTGTCTCTGCTCCTCAGCCCAGTTTCAACCTTCTGTTTGTGCACCACCTTCCCACACACCGCGACACCAAAGCTGTGGCCAACCGGCTCCAGCGCCTCTCCAATAACTGTGGAGGGAAGGTGTTGGGAGTGTCCGGCGGCTGCGCCGTGCTCCGCTTCGCTAGTGCCAGCGCGGCCGAACGCGCGCGCAAGCGCATGGAGAACGAGGACGTCCTGGGCCAGCGCATCGTGGTGTCGTTCTCTCCCGACGGCCCCGAGGAGGAAGAGGAGCGCCGACTCTTCCTCCCCGTGGACAAGCAACGCTCGCCCCGTCGCCGGGCGTCTCGGTCGAGAAGCCACGCCCCCGAGCGCCCCTATAGCCCACGGAAAGCAGGCCACGCCTCTTCGTGCAGCCCTGTGACGAAGCCCCGCCCCCAGGTCAGCTGTGTTCCCGCCTCTGCCCCGCCTCCTCCTCCTCCTCATCATCCTCCAATCGCACGCTTCCTCTCAATCTCATTGTGCCTGTACCTCCGCTTGACCTGCTTGCTCATACACACTCACACACACACACACTCCCTCTCACTCGTTCACAATTACACAGACACTCTCGCGCACACTCACTGACACTTTCTCTCACACACATTTAGGGATGGGCAACGATTAATCGCATCCAAAATAAAAGTTTGTTAACATAATATATGTGTGTGTAGTGTGTATAATTAATTTATATATATAAATACACACACATGCATGTATTAAGAAAAATGGTTTATTCATATATAAAATATTTATATTTATATAATATAGATTATGTATTTATATATATATATATATATATATATTAGGGCTGTCAAAACGATTAATCGCGATTAATCGCATCCAAAATAAAAGTTTGTGTTTACATAATATATGTGGGCGCACTGTGTATAATTATTTTGTATATATATAAAAACACACATGCATGTATATTTAAGAAAAAAAATATTTATATATAAAATATGTATATTTATATAAATTACAAATAAATCCATATATAGAATATACATGAAAATATTTCTTAAATATATACAAGCATATATATCAAATATTTATATTTTTATATTTATTTATTATTTAATTATATACTATATTTATTTATTATTTAATATATCAAATATTTATATTTATACATATATAATATTAATTGTGAATAAATATATATAAATTATATACATGCATTTATATATACAAATAAATAAATTTATATATTTATATAAATGTATATATATATATATATATATATATATATATTTATATAAATTTATATATATATGTATATATATATATTTATATAAAATAGAAAATATATTTATTTTATATAAATAGATATAAATATATTTATAAAATATTAATATATTTATAAATATTAATATATTTATATATACAAATTAATTATACACACTACACACATATATTATGTAAACACAAACTTTTGTTTTGGATGCGATTAATCGTTGTCCATCCCTACACACATTCTCTCATACACATGCGCTCATACACACTCACTCGCTCTCACACACACACACACACACACACACGCACACACTCTCTCTCGCGCACTCTAGCACACACTCACGCACAAACACCAAAACACGTGCTCTCGCACTCATACACGCACTCACTCACTCACACACACACACACACACTGCCACACAATTTCTCAACCGTTCACAAACAATCTCTCACCTACACAAATACTTCCTCGCGTACACTCACACACGCGCACACTCATAGCTACGCCCCTGAGGAAAGCTGGCCACACCTCCTCGTGCAGACCTGTGATGAAGCCCCGCCCCCAGGTCAGCTGTGTTCCCGCCTCCTCCTCATCATCCTCCAATCGCACGCTTCCCCTCATTCTGGTTGTGCCTGTGCTGCGCTCGGCCTGCTCTTGCTGCTCGTGTGCCGCTGCTCTGTGACGCCGGGATGTGCTTTACGTGAGACTCCATCTTCCTCTGTCCTCGTCTGTCCTCCCCGTCACTGTCCTGTCCTCCGCCTCATTGGGAATCGGCTGTGTGTTCGCATGTTGTGAAGTTAGTGCTGTGTGTGTTTGTGTGTGTTTGCTGCAGGTTATGTGCGGAGCAACCCGACCCGTGAGCGCCTCGCCTCAGAGTCACACACTCCTGCCGGCAGCCGGAAAACCTGCAGAGCAGCAGCGCAGCCGCAGGTAACCCACACACACACCCACCCACACACATACAAATACACTTTTATACACATACACACCAATAAATTCAGACTACAAAAAATCTGTTTTGAATTTTTAAAAATCACAGCTTCATCTGAATGTTACGAAACTTGGTGACATTTCTGGCATTATATATGTGAACACACAAAAAATTGAGGTCATGATCCGAGCATGCTAAGTGGTCGTAAAAAAAATTAGTCAGGATTTTGGTCTTTGGTCAAAAATGATCCCCATAGGAAATGAATGGGAAATTGACAAAAACACAAAAATTCACTTTTTTTTTTTTTTTTTTTTTTTTTTAATGAGAAATAGTTTTTGAGATCGTTTTAACTATATATTCAAATCCACCACAAAAAAAAAATGTGTTAATAAACATCTGGGGAATTCACATGCTTCTCCATAGAGAGCTGTACATGCCATCTAGTGGTCACACCATGATTCTACGCTTTTTCTCTATACTGGAACCAGATGGTGGTAATTTTCTTCAAAAAATATTTTTTTCTGAAGGCCTAGACTCTATATTAAACTAAAATACTGCATTAATATATAAAAAAAAAAATATATATATAGAAAAATATATGTATATTTCCATTGAAAAAAATAGACAATAAATATTGCATAAATATTAATAAGTTCAATCAAATTGTCTCAAAGTACTAAATTAAAAAGAATAAATATTATAGAACACAAATAAATTGCATTGGTTTTACTGGGATGGAAGAAGTTTCATTTTTAGGCCTCCGGTCACTTCTGACTCATAAAGGAAGACCATCAGAGGGTTAAATCTGAGAAGTTTACAGTGGAGGGTTGCGTTCAAATATCAGATTATGTTCAATTGTGTTTTTGTTCTCATGAGTTTTGTGTGTGTGTGAAGGCGAGACTCTCCCGGGCAGCCGTTTCAGGTCAGCACTCCCTCAGCATTCAGCAAACTCAGTTTACAGCGGAGCTTCAGTCCCATGATGCTCTCTCAGAGTTCGTGGTCGTCACGGTAAGCGAACCGCAAGATTATCAGAGGCGTCATAAAACACTCTTGCGTTCTCGTCACGTGTGTGTGTGTGTGTTGGTCTCTGGTCTTTTCAGGAGTGTGTCCCCCTGCCTGTCCAACCGCTCGTCTCCGCTGAGCGCACCGTCCCCCGACGGCCAATCAGAGCCCTTCTCTGACGGAGCCGACGTTCAGGTCACGAACCTGGACTACAGAATGTCACGCAAGGACCTCCAGCAAATCCTGCGGGACGCTTTTGCTAAACACGGCAGAGTGAGTCGCGTCTCACATTCAAAACAAGAGTGTGTTGAAAGCGTACTTTAGTGTGTGTGTGTGTGTGATTTGATTTATGAGGACATGTGAATCCCCATAATTCAAATGGCTTTAAAAACAAATTAAACAGTGTTTTATTGATTTAAAAATGCATAGTTTACTGTGATGGGTAGGGTTAGTGTGTGTGTGATGGGTAGGTTAAGGGGTTGTGTGTGTGTTGGGTTAGAGTAGGGGAATAGAATATACAGTTTGTACAGTAAAAATAAAACCAAGCATTTTTATTATTATTTAATCAATTATTAATAAAAAAAATAAAACCTAAAATAAAATCAATACAGCTATGGAATTTCTTCACGTACATCAAACCTGTGTGTGTGTGTGTGTAGGTGAAGAGCGTTGATCTGAGTCCTCACACAGACTATCAGCTGAAGGCGCGGGTCCACATGAGCTCCCTCCAGCAGGCCATCGGTGCCGTCTCTCTCCTGCACCGCTACAAGATCGGCAGCAAGAGGATTCATGTGTCGCTCGTCACCGGAGCCAGTAACAAATCTCTCGCCTCCCTCAGGTACGCATATCAAACTCTCATATCACAACAATCGCTGAAGCTTTTATCATGGTTTATCACTGTATTGGATTTAAAGTGTTGTCCTCCTCCTAGCATGCTGCAACAGTGGAGAAAGAGGAAAACAATCAATATTCGAGCAGGAATACCTGTTCTAGTAGAGCTCTAAAACAAAAAGAATATAAAGTAAACAGACAATAAAGAGTCAGAACATTTTCAGTCAATATCTAGGGCACGTTTTAGTCCAGAATATATAAAAATGTTTAAATGTAAACAAATATTTGTTGCTGTGATGAAGCAGATACACACATCTGAATGGTGTGAAACATTTAATGTTCAGAAACAGGAAGTAGTGCCGTCTGCTTTGGTTACTGGGGTAACAGATGCATTTCTGTTGTAGAGCCCGACCGATAAAGGATTTTGAAGGCCGATAACGATACAAATATTTGTTGGTTTTAAAATCCGATATTCCCATATATCGGCCGATATTTATTTATTATTTTTTTAATTATATTATTATTATTTTGATATTTATTATTTTTTTACAGAAACGTGCAACAGAACATTAAAAGATTTCCCTAATATTATTTATTTGTAGTTATTTATGAGTTTTAACTAAAATAATTTGATAATGCTTTTTAAAAAGAAACTTTATGAAAGAACAGAGGAACATCAAAATATATTAAAGTTCTGATAAATAATAATAATTAGTCCCTACATTGTCTTATAAGCAACCTGCAACCTATATCAGCAGGATGTGTGGCGCGTTTGTTGCCAACAGGGACGGTGTAGAGCGCCCTCTGGTGGACAAACTATACAACTCCAACACTCATGACATGGTTGAAGTGTGTTTTGTCCGTTTTTATTTTATTTTTGAAATATTCATTTAGCGGCCATTATAACTGCTGATACCGATAGTTTGGAAAATGCCTAATATCGGCCGATAATATCAGTCTGGCTCTATTCTGTTGTGACATTACCTCCTGTCAGAGAGGGATTGTGCATTCTCATTCAGTCTCTTTGATGCAGTGTTGGACATTTTATCTGGTTAATGGGGAAAAAAAATTATAAATGCATTTTTTTTTTAAATCACTTTTTTTAAGTGCAATGTTCATATCACGATGTACCGTATATCTGTCTAGCCTCAGTGTTGTGTTTGTCTCTCAGCTCTGAGATCATCAGTATCCTCCAGGACGCTCCAGCAAACTGCCTGCATCTCTACAAGTTCACCGAGACCTACGAGAGGAAGTGAGTGACATATTCATTTCACATTTATTTATATAGCACTTCACACATCGTTTCAAAGCAGCTTTACAGAAAATGCACGAGTCCTCATTACAATTCAGAGAGATCTGTTATCAGAGGAAAAACCCTAACCCTAACGATTATGAGTGTAATTTGATACTTACGGACTGATTATGCCAAAACATTGCGTTCAGCTCGTGTTCACAGTCTGGAAACGGTCTGTGAGTGTGTTCAGTTGGTGTTCAAAACCCTATAACACCTGTGGTGTTCCCGGTCAAAAATGACCGGCCCATAAAAAATAGCTTTTAAATCACTCATTATACCATATTTTCACCCAATCTTGGATTCAATCTTTTTGTCAACATGTACTGTTTCAATTAAGACTGGTTTTATGTTTTGATTTGCACCTGAATAATCATAGGCCTCATTTATTTGAGAGTAGGTATTTCATTTTTTGAGAATTTTTTTTTTTGAATAATTTTGGAAATATTAAATAAAATCTGAAGAAAATTAGTACTGTTGATCACACTAGTCAACTTAAAATTTTCACCAGGAATTTTGTTTTGAAACTTTTGTTTTGTAAAAAATATGGCACAGTCACACTTGCGGTGTTCCCGGTCTATAAAACATAGCTTTTAAATCACTCATTATACCATAATTTTCACCCAATCTTGGATTCAACCTTTTTGTCAACTTGTTCTCTTTCAATTAGGACTGGTTTTATATTTCTGTTTGTGTTTGATTAATCGTGGGCCTCATTTATCTGAGAGTAAGCATCTCATTTTTTGTACAAAACTCCCACAAAAAAATAAGAAAATTTTCAAAAAACAATTGAGATTTAGTTAAACCGTTTGGGAACAAAGTCACTAAGTTTCAGTCCAAAGCGATAACATTAACTAGTATTTTCATTAATTAGTGTTTTTTCAAATCTTCTCCGGGTCAAATTGACCCGAACACCACATGAGGGTTAAGCTAATCGTTGAGTGTGTCCCAGCTTTGGTTATGCATTTCGAAAAAGTACATATATATAAAATAACATTTAGCTAAAAATGTAATAATTTAAGGCAGAAAAAGCGAGTAATGAATACTTGTTTGTTAACTTGTCCATGTGTGTGTGTGTGTGACTGGTATGTTGATGGCGTGTCTGTCCTGCAGGTTTGGTCATAAGCTGGTGGTGAGTGACTTGTACCGCTTGCCGGAGCTGGTGTGTGTGCGCGAGCAGGGCGGCGGGCGGCTGGTGTGTTTGCTGTCCAGCACTCAGGCCCGGCAGAGTCCGCTAGGATCCGCACACTCTCACGACAGCTCCAACACGGCCAGCCCGGTCCTGTTCGAGGAGCTGGAGTACCACGAGCCCGTGTGCAGACGCCACTGCACTCAGCAGGACTTCAGGTGAACACACACACACACACACACACACGTGCAGGGCTCCTACAGGGCAAACTTAAGATGTTGATCGGTTTCAGTCTAAATTAAAAACATTGTTTATGCACAATATAAAACATAAACAAAGATATTTCTGTAATATCTTATGCTTTTTATACATTTTATTTTTTCTTAATTTTTAGTTATTTCATGCCTTGGTTAATCCTTTTAAATGTTATTCTTATTCCTGTATTTTTTTTTTAAATCTATTGTTTCATTTTTGCCTGTAAAGCACTTTGAACTTGATTGATTTGTTTGGAAAAGTGTTAAATAAATAAATATTGCTTGCTAATGCCAACCTAATTATCAGGGTTCTTACAAGGTGCTAAAAGTACTTGAGTTTGGCTTTGAAATTTAAGTCCTGAAAAACCCTTGAACAGCCATATTTATGAAAAGGTACTTTAAATTCACAAATATGTTGTCTTTCAATCATTTAAGTGATTTTCGTGCTTAGTTTTATTGACAAAACAATCTTTTCACGCAAAATGACGCTGCAACCCGTCTGATAGAGATATAGAGGCGTTTCTCATGACTATTGAGTGTGATATTGCGCAAATATCCAAGTATATGATACAGATTTCATTTTTCAGGTCAATCATATATTGAGAAAAAAATCAATTAAAGTTTATCTGTTGCCATGTTTCCATTACCCTTCAATTTGCGCAATATATTATATATATATATATATATATATATATATATATATATATATATATTAGGGTTGTCAAAATGATTAATCGCGATTAATCGCATCCAAAATAAAAGTTCTTGTTTACATAATATATGTGTGTGCACTGTGTATAATTATTATGTATATATAAATACACACACATGCTTGTATATATTTAAGAAATATTTTCATGTATATTCTATATATGGATTTATTTATAATTTATATTATATATAAATATAAATATTTTATATATAAATAATTTTTTTTCTTATATATACATGTATGTGTGTTTTTATATATATATACAAAATAATTATACACAGTGCCCCCACATATATTATGTAAACACAAACTTTTATTTTGGATGCGATTAATCGTTTTGACAGCCCTAATATATATATATATATATATATATATATATATATATATATATATATATAAATACATAATCTATATTATAAATATAGATTCATATATTCATATATTTTATATATGAATAACACATTTTCTTAAATATATACATGCATGTGTGTGTATTTATATATACAAAATAATCATATACAGCACACACAAATATAGTATGTAAACACAGACTTTTATTTTGGATGCGATTAATCGCAATTAATTTTTGCACAGCTCTAGTTTTTATTGGTTTATTTTTATCTGTTCACCTTCTTCAGAATTTGAAGGTAATAAAGATATTGTTTGATTAGTGAGATCTCTGATTGAATCCCTTAAACCAAAAAGTAGTGCTTAAAGTCCATGAAAGTGTGCTCGCGTCTTCATCCGGGTTTAGCAGTGACGAACCGGACCGTTTCTCCTCTGGTTTCAGTGAATCCGACTTCGATCCGGATTCGTACACGATCCCGTTTGTTCTGGTGTCCCTGAAGGTCCTGGCTGCTCACGTCCACGGGTTACTGCAGAGTCACGAGGGCACGGTGCCTCTGCTCAGGTGACACACACTCACACACAACACTCGTTGGTCTGGTGTGTATCTGTTTTATGTGACTGTTTCCTGTCTGCACACAGTTTCCCAGAATGCTACGCTGCAGAGTTCGGTGTGTTGAGCGTTGCGGAGGAGGGCGGGCTGGAGGGAAGCGTCCCGCTGGAGCATCTCATCACCTGCATCCCAGGAGTCACCATAGTAACGGCACAGAACGGCTTCAAAGTCATCAAGTGGATTCACAACAAACCCCCACCGCACAATGCAGGTGAGTGTGTGTGTGTGAGTTTAAAGGGTACCTATATGCAAAATTCACTTTATAATATTAAAGTAATGATGTGCACCGATCAATAATTTACAATAAACACTGCACTCTTCCATTAAAAAAATGACGAATCTCACAAGTCATGGTGACAATCCATTTGTCATTGGACTCAAAACAGACAAAATTGATCATCAAATTCAGAAATAACGCAGAACACAGACAGAAATGACAGAAATCAAGTGGCACACTTCCAAAAATGCAAAAAACTTCCACAATCCAAAATTATCATGTGCACACACACACACATATAGAGGAATACAATATACAGGAATAAATACAAACTATAAAAACTGTTCTCTTATCATTTGTAAAATAAAATACTCTAAAATGCAGAACCACCGCAAAAATAAATTGGTAACACTAAGACACATTGAAACTGTACAAACACACACACACACACACACAGGAATACATTTGTAAGGCTATAATGAGACCAACTATTGTTCTATTGTTCCTAGTTGTTCGATTTTCTTCCCAATTTACTTTTTTTTAACAAATATTTTATTTTCACTGCTTTATTTGCTAATTTGTTATTGCTGTTCAGTTGAAATAAATGATCAAATCTTAAGACTCCAACATTTCTCTTTGTAACATGTTGTTCAGGTTTGATTCTAATCATAATGTAACATTATTGAAAAACTGTTGTGTTTTCAGTACAAAAACAAATGCTAAACTTTGACAAAAAGTATTTTATTTTTGTTATAATTATAATTTACTAACATTTAGATATGAATCCAACTGAATCCAACTTTAGAAACTATATCTTTCAGTAATTCAAATAGTATATAGGCCTAGTGGAGCTCTATAGACATCTAGTGGATAAAGTGACTTATTACAAATTTTAACCTGTATTTTCCAAAAAAATGGGCAAAAATCTTACATTCAACCTTGTAAAATTATCCATGGTATCCCCAGGAATGAAAGTTAGAAATCTGGGTCTTTTATAAAGTTTACTTAACATAAAATGCTGTTTTTTTTGTAAACATCCTATTTAAATAAATATTTATTTATTTATTTATTTATAGAAATAAATAAAAAATCATAAATCCTCCAAAAACTACACAAATGTTGAGTAAAAACATTAATAAACAGAGTATAATTATATTTGTTAAAAAAAATATTCTGTTACAAAATTAAATCTTATTGTCTGGGGTCCAATAGACCCCGAAGACCAAAATTGTGACTTTTTTTGAAGACCATCAGAGGGCATAGGCTAGTGCTCATGTCTTGCCGTAGCATTAGTCACATACTCATCTGAAGTTAATGAAGTGCGTAAGTGGAAAAATGTGTGTGTGTGCTCAGATCCGTGGCTGCAGCGCAGTAAGAGTCCGGTTGGGAATCCTCAGCTGATCCAGTTCAGCCGAGAGATGGTGGATCTCATGAAGAGCCAGCCGTCCTGTTTGATGCCCGTCACCAAGTTCATTCCAGCGTATCACCACCATTTCGCCAAGCAGTGCCGCGTGTCGGACTACGGATACTCCAAACTGCTGGAGCTGCTGGAGGCCGTTCCTCACGTGCTGCAGGTCCGTGAACACAAGCTCAATTTACTCAAAATTTACACAATTTGACATTGCCAATGCTTAAAGTCGACAAGAAAAACTCTATAATGACATAAAAGGCTCTAAAACAGTGTATTGCAGTCGTTAACTTAAAAGGCCTGCTAAATATCTATGAACGAGAGCATATTAAAACACGATCTCAGATATTTTGAGTTTGGACTGCAGTACCTATTTCGACCACTAGCTGTCAATCTTACAGACTGCACCTTTAAAATACAATTTTGCATGTTGATTTCATGCTGGCTTTAATTCTTTTGTGTGTGTGTGTGTGTGTGTGTGTGTGTAGATTCTGGGTTTAGGCTCCAAGCGTTTGTTGACGTTGACTCATCGCGCGCAGATCAAGCGCTTCACTCAAGACCTGCTGAAGCTGCTGAAGTTTCAGGCCAGTAAACAGGTGGTGATCGGGGACTTCGCTCAGGCGTATCACTGGTGAGAATCTCTCTTTGCTTATTAAAGGGATAGTTCACCATGGAATGAAAATTAGCCCATGATTTACTCACCTTCAAATTAACCTAGGTGTGTATGACACTCTTCTTTCAGACGAATACAATCGGAGTTATGTTAAATGTCCTGGCTCTTCCGAGCTTTATAATGGCAGTCATTGGCCATTTCTGTTTTGATGTCCATAAGTGCATCTAAAAAGTGCATCTATCCTTAATAAAAGTGCATCTGTTCATCATAAAAGTGCATCTATCCATCATAAAAGTGCATCTGTCCATCATAAAAGTGCATCTATCCATCATAAAAGTGCATTTATTCATCATAAAAGTGCATCTATCCATCATAAAAGTGCATCTGTCCATCATAAAAGTGCATCTATCCATCATAAAAGTGCATTTATTCATCATAAAAGTGCATCTATCCATCATAAAAGTGCATCTGTCCATCATAAAAGTGCATCTATCCATCATAAAAGTGCATCTATCCATCATAAAAGTGCATTTATTCATCATAAAAGTGCATCTATCCATCCTAAAAGTGCATCTTTTCATCATAAAAGTTCATCTATCCATCATAAAAGTGCATCTTTCCATCATAAAAGTTAATCTATCCATCATAAAAGTTCATCTTTCCATCATAAAAGTGCATCTATCCATCATAAAATTTCATCTTTCCATCATAAAAGTGCATCTGTCCATTATAAAAGTTCATCTTTCCATCATAAAAGTTCATCTATCCATCATAAAAGTGCATCTGTCCATCATAAAAGTGCATCTATCCATCATAAAAGTGCATCTATCATCATAAAAGTTCATCTATCCATCATAAAGTGCTTCTATCAATCATAAAAGTTCATCTGTCCATCATAAAGTGCTCCCCATGGCTCTGGCGGTTAATGAAGAGCTTCTGAAGCGACGAGTTTTTGTATGAAAAAATCCATATTTAACATGTTACAAAGTAAAATTCTAGCTTACGGCCAAACAGCCTCTACAGACAGACTTTTATTTATATATACTATATTTTTTTAATATAACTCTGATTGTATTCATCTGAAAGACTAATGTCATATACATCTCGGATGACTCTAAGGTGAATAAATCATTTTTGGGTGAACTATTCCTTTAAACATTAGGTGTAACCTCTTCCTCCTGATCTCTGTGTGTGTGTGTCAGGTGTTTCTCCAGGAACTGGCAGGTGATGGATTATGGGATGTGTGATCTGATGGACCTGTTAGCTGAGATTCCAGACACGACCATCACTGTCTCTCAGCAGGACTGTGACACGCTCATCTCTGTTCCCAAACGAGGTGAAACTGCCTCAAATACATGAACCCCTGACACCATGACTCAGCTAGATGCAAGATTACGGCGCTGTGTTTCCAATGTTCCAGTTGTGAATTTAATTCAAAGGGGTGGTTGAATATGATTTGTTGCTTTTTGAGCATTCTGCAACGCATTTACAACGTTCAAAGCAAAGGGAGAAATTTGCTTTTAAAGAAATTGCAGCGGCAATCCCCCGTCACTCAAGTGGCCACACCCTTAATTATGCACAACTTTAAGGCTTAATATAATTTAAACGGATGAGTTATAAAAATATTCACCCCCGTCACAGTCTTCACGAAGGGCAACATTAGCGATATAGACCAAAACCACGTTTAGCACCAGACTGGAAACATGTTTTATTCTGCTGTAAAGTTGGGCATTTTAACATGCGTGTCTATGGGAGTGAGTCTCTTCTGCAGCGCCTCTAGTGGCCAGTGGAGGAACTGCACTTCCGTGTTGGATGCCCCTTTAATTATGCAGAGCTTTAAGGCTTAATATAATTCAAACGGATGAGTTATAAAAATATTCACCCCCGTCACAGTCTTCACGAAGGGCAACATTAGCGATATAGACCAAAACCACTTTTAGCACCAGACTGGAAACATGTTTTATCCTGCCGTAAAGTTGGGCGTTTTAACATGCGGGTCTATGGGATTGAGTCTCGTCTGCAGCGCCTCTAGTGGCCAGTGGAGGAACTGCAGGCTAACTCACTCAGTGTCGGATTCAAGAAAGACCAGAAAATAAATACTGATTACGAGCTTAATCGTATTGTTTACATAAAGGAAACTTTAATCACAATGTCACCCAAATATCATTGTAATTGCATCATAAAGGTTCGTGTAACCGTGCTGTCGTCCGCTCCCTCAGAACGCACGTCCGAGGAGGTGGAACGCACACGGCAGTTTGGGAAGGAGGTTGTGGACCTTCTGAGACACCAGCCTCACTTCCGGATGCCCTTCAGCAAGTTCATCCCCACGTATCACCACCACTTCGGACGCCAGTGCAAACTCTCCTACTACGGCTTCACCAAACTCATGGAGCTGTTCGAGGCCATTCCCGACATTCTTCTGGTCGGTACAAACGCAGGCGTGAAGGTGTACGATTAATTCCAATTTACTTTTGGCTTACCGCGATTATGAAATCACTAAGGCTGCTATTTATTTATTTATTTTTTGTGTATGCACGATTTTTCATTGAGGTGTAAACACTGCTCCATCTGAAAGCAGTGAGTTTGAGTCTCTTGGTGCGTGAGACGCCCTCTGGTGTTCAGATGGAGCAGCACTCACTACCAATCAGCCGCTGCACTGCATAAAATAATCGCAGACTATCAAATCGCGTGCGGTTTCATTGTACAGCCTTAGTGGGAGTCTTTATTTCTCTCTCTCTCAGGTGTTGGAGTGCGGAGAGGAGCGTCTGCTAGCGCTGACGGAGGTGGAGTGTGTGAAAGCACTAGCGGCTCAGCTGGTGAAGCTGCTTCGAGCTCAGAGAGACTCCGGACTTCCTGTCAATCAGCTGCTGTGCGAATACAACAAGACGTTCGGCTACAGCCTCCGCCTGCAGGACTACGACTCCGACACGCTGCCCGTCCTGCTCAGCAAGCTCTGCCATGTAGTGAAGGTAGACGGGCAAGGGCTCTAAACTCAAATAAAGCAAAGGCAAAGTTCTGTGTTCAGCAGGAGGGTTGGGTATCGTGTGAACTTTAAAGGGATACTCCACTTTTTTAGTAAATAGGCTCATTTTACCACTCCCCCAGAGTTAAACAGTTGAGTTTTACAGTTTTCGAATCCATTCAGATGATTTTCTGATATTTAGAAGAATATCAGTAACCAGTTTCTGGTCTCATTGACTTCCATAGTAGGAAAAAAATATACTGTGGAAGTCAATGAGACCAGAAACTCTCTGGATACTGATATTCTTCTAACTATCAGAAAATCGACTGAATGGATTTGAAAATGGTAAAACTCGACTGTTTAACTCTGGGGGAGTGGTAAAATGAGCCTATTTACTAAAAAAGTGGAGTATCCCTTTAACGATTCTGATTTCGATTCTGCTTATCGGTTTTTCGATTCTTATCAATTCCTAATTTTGATTCCAAGAAGTAAAAAACTAAAAATCATTTATAACAAAACATTTAACAAACATGTCATGAAAGGCTCTGGGTTTATAAGGCCTCTGTCACTTTAAGAGCTGCACAAATCCAATATAGAGAGCCTAAGTCCCGCCCCTTCGCTTCCGGCTCATGGGACCTTATTTCGGAAAAAATATGAATGGAAGTCAATGGCGAGAGACAACTTATCTTTTTATTCCGTCTGAACTGTGCCCTCAATTACACATATGATGTTTGTCAATTTAAAAGATGATTCTCAAAGTCAAAAACGTCGCAGTTTGTCATACAACAGAAGAGTAACGTTTAGTTTTATGTGAAAATCGCTCTATGAACTACATCTCCCGGGAAGCGAAACGAGATCCGTTGCTCGTGTGTGTGCAGTCTGTGCAGGACGGCGTAACGTTACGATTATAACGTAAGACTGTAGAAACAATAACAGACAGCCTCAGTAAAGTTAGCTTCAGTCATTGAGAGAAAATGTGCGCCTTTGGGGTTTGTAGTCTTTGTAATTACGTATTTTCACAGTCTTATACCTCAACGGTTTCACATCAAACTGCGACTTTCTTGACTTTAAAATGTATCTTTTAAATTGATAAACATCATATGTGTGATTCAGGGCACAATTCAAACCAGATCAAAATATTTGTTGTCTCTCGCCATTGACTACCATTCAATATTTTTCCGAAATAAGGTCCCATGGTGGTCCATAGTAGGAAAAAAAATATATACTATGGAAGTCAATGAGACCAGAAACTGTCTGGTTACTGATATTCTTCTGAATATCAGAAAATCGTCCGAATGGATTCGAAAACGGTAAAACTCGACTGTTTAACTCTGGGGGAGTGGTAAAATGAGCCTATTTCCAAAAAAAAAGTGGAGTATCCCTTTAAAGATAACGTTCAAATATGTTGTTGATTTAACTTAGATCAGATGTAGACATCCTTGTTTAATTTATCCACGTTTAGTTGGTGTCCTGGTCTGCCACATTACTTAATCCTTGGGAAAGTGTAAAAAAACACACCGTCGCCCAGCCTCTCGGGAACCTAGTGTCGGAGTTGCATGTACCCCATGCACACCGTTTGACCATTTTAAACTTAAAATGACAAGAAAAAACGAAGGAAAACTGACTAACTGCAGCGCATTTCAATGGACGAGGAAGCAGAGAATGTCTGAGTGTATTGGGTTAGCTGCGCACTGATTGGCTCATCGCTTTTGAGGGCGTGGCTTAGCCATGGGTCGATCCATTTTAGAACTAGTATCTGTTTCCTACGTTAGCGTACTGCATTCACTTGAGGAAACAAAATCTACTCCGTTTTTCTGAATTAACGAGTTAATTATCTCAGAATTACGAGAATTTTTCTTGGAAAAAAGTTTTTGCTCTGTTTTTCTGACTTGATTATCCCATTAAGTGACTCAGAGTGAAAAAATGTTTTCCAAGAAAACTGTATCTCATAATTTTGAGATAAGTAGATTTATTTTCTTCAAGTGAATGCAATACGCTGTTGTCGTTTCCTGACCTCGAGTCTTCAGCGGTCGTTTCTATGTACTTGCGCCATCATTTGTTTCTGTCTTTCGCCAGTCTGCAAGTATACACCTCAGATTTCTCCGTCTTTCTCTCCAGGTGGTGGACGCTCCCGAAGGGAAGGAGGTGCAGCTCATCAACAGGAAGTCCCTGCGTGCCTTGACGTCTCAGCTGCTGGCGCTGATGATGTCACTTCCTGAGGATCGTGATCATCTCGGAGTGGAAGAGCTGAGGCAGCAGTACGAGTCCGCTTACTCCACGCCGCTCAACCCCTGCGAGTACGGCTTCATCTCGCTCACCGAGCTCCTCAAGAGTCTGCCGTACCTGCTGCAGGTGCGAGCGCCACCAGAGCTTTAGCTACGAGCTTTAGCCTAGCCAATGTGTGTACTATACTTTTAATGTGCAGCAGAAGATCTCAAATTTGTTTTCATGGTAATTGAATGTAAAGAGTTTTATCTCTAAAAACTGTTTAGCGTATAATGCTAGTAATGGGGGCATTTACTAAGTAAAAATAAATCGCTAGTTTATACCACTAACAAGGCTCAAAACAGCCCCACACTGACACAGTAACATAACGAGGCTCCATACATGCAAAACGAAGCATTGACAACTTTGTAAGTGGACAGACCGTTTAACCCTCAGGTGCTCTTCGGTCATTTCTGAGCAAAAAAAATTCTGTTTTGAATTTTTAAAAATCACAGCTTCATCGGAATGTTACGAAACTTGGTGACTTTTATGGCTTTATGTATGTGAATACAAAAAAAAATTGAGGTCATGATCCGAGCATGCTAAGTGGGCGTGAAAAAAATAATCACACTTGCGGTCTTCGGTCAAAAATGACCCCCATAGGAAATGAATGGGAAATTGACAAAAACCCAAAAATTCACAAATTTTTATTTATTTTTTTTTTACATTTTTTTAATAAAAAATCGTTTTTGAGATCGTTTTAACTATATATTCAAATCCACCAAAAAAAAAAATGTGTTCATAAACATCTGAGGAATTCACATGCTTCTCCATAGAGAGCTGTACATGCCATCTAGTGGTTACACCATGATTCTACGCTTTTTCTCTATACTGTAACCAGATGGTGCTAATTTTCTTCAAAAAAATATTTTTTTTTCTTAAGGCCTAGACTCTATATTAAACTAAAATACTGCATTAATAATTTTTTGAAAAAATAATACATATATATATAAAAAAATATATATTTTTCCATGGCAAAAATACACCATAAATATTGCATAAATATTAATAAATTCAATCAAATTGTCTCAAAATACTAAATTACAAAGAATAAATATTATAGAACAAAAATAAATTGCATTGGATTTACTGGGATGGAGAAAATTAAATTTTTAGGTGACCGGTCACTTTTGACCGAGAACATAAAAAGTGTGACTCCGAAACGAAGAGCACCATTTATAAAGACAGTTCACAGTAGAAAATAGTCTTGATAAGTCGAGCCCTGATTGCTGTTCAGATCACTCAGCACGGCGTTCGTGGTTTGACTTGTCATGACTGTTTTCCTAAGATGGCTCCTGTCTGTATTCACGAAGTGAACTGTCTTCTTATTAAACGGTCTGTCCACTTACAAAGTTCTCAATGCTTCGTTTTGCATGTATGGAGCCTCGTTATGTCACTGTGTCAGTGTGGGGCTATTTTGAGCCTTGTTAGTGGTATAAACTAGCGATTTATTTTTACTTAGTAAATGCCCCCATTACTTGCAATATCCAGTTTTTAGAGATAAAACTCTTTACATTCGATTATCATGAAAACAAACCTCAGAGAACGGTCGACTAGGTACCGATGTTTTATTAGACCAAAGGTTCATTTTGCGCCGGAGTATCTCATCTTTGTTGCGTGGTTGGAAATCGGCCGCTCTCCATTGAAATGAATGTGTTGTGAAGTCTGGTGTGTCTTCTCCAGCTCTCTGAGGATGATGAGGATGACGGAGAGGAGCGTGTGAGTTTGACGAGACTCTACCAGTTCGCCCGCAGTGTCCGTGCGCTTCTGCACACCTATCATTACAACCAGATCTTCCTGTCGGAGTTCTGCGGCGCCTTCAGCAAATACACCGGCCGAGAGTTTCAGCCGCTGACGTACGGATACAAGACGCTGGACGAGCTGCTGGCTGCCATACCTCAGGTCACACACACACCTATCTCTGAGTCGATTCAGCATGCTCACACACACACCTCAATGAACCGATTCTCTCTCGTCTGTGTTCTCAACAGGTTGTCTGGATCAAAGGTCACGGTCACAAAAAGATCATCGTCCTGAAGAACGACATGAGAGGTATCGAACGCTTTTATTTCCCTCTAACACATGATTCAGTGTAACCCAGATAATTAACTAACAAAAACTGTTTGTACTTTTTATTGTCTTTAGATATAACAAAATAACATCCATTCAAACAAACAAACAGAGCAACAGATATATTATCAATAATTTCATAATTTAGCATTTTAATCAACAGTAAAACATTTGTTAACCTTTTAACATATGTCTTGGAGTATCGTGATGTGTCGAATCTTGCTGTGTGTGTGTGTGTGTGTGTGTGTGTGTGTAGCTCGAGGCAGTCCAGCGGCCACTTTAGACGGTCCTCGTCCCGATGAAGAGAGCCGGTCCACCGACAGCCCTGCCAGCGGTAACACTTCACATTTATTGATACAGCGCTTTTCACATTTCATTTGCATTTCAGAACATGTTTCACAGTTAGCCAAAAATGTATTAAAGGGATAGTTGACTTTGAAATTAATTTTTGGTGTGTTTTATCTTACCTCAAGGACATCCAAGATGTAGGTGTCTTTGTTTCCACAGTATTTTCAATTTTGATATTTTTAGGTCAAACCGTTCTTCTCTCAGTCATATAATGGAGGTCTATGGTCACCACCTCAAAGAGCATGCACAGAGAAGTCCAGATTAAACATGATTTAATGACTCGTAAATGTAAGTACACATTGATGGCCTAAGACATGAAACGAGCGGTTTGTGTGAGAAAACCAACAGAATACATTTCGTTTTTACCTCTTGTAACCACAGCCACGTCCATTATACTCAGAGATTTCGGAAGTTTTACCTTTGGTAAAAACGATATAAATACTGTTCATTTCCTCACACAAACCGCTCGTTTCGTGTCTTAGGCCATCAGTGTGTACTTACATTCACGAGTCATTAAGTCATGTTTAATCTGGACTTCTCTGTGCATGCTCTTTGAGGTGGTGACCATAGACCTCCATTATATGACTGACAGACAAGAACGGTTTGACCTAAAAATATCAAAATTGAAAATTCTGCGTAGACCATAGAGCATAGCTAAAACATACCAAAAAATAATTTCAAAGTGAACTATCCCTTTAATTTAATATTTAATATTTTAAAGCAGAAACGATGAGCTCTTTGTTAACAAATGAAAGACACATTCTTTGGGTTTGCCCATTCTTTAATATTATGAGACTGCGTTTTTTTTGTTTTTTTTATCTGGACATCATTTTAAGGATTTATTTATGGATCCAGAAGTACATTTAAAGAATTATTTTTATTTTAGTTTTTGTCTAAGTTTGTTTTAATTGTTACACATATTATAATATGTTGTTAATGTTTAATATGTATCTGCCGTGTAACAACCGGTGCTGAAACTCAAATACTAATGGTTAATAAAACGTCACGAACACGCGCACATTACCATCCGCTTACGCAACACTATCTCACGCCCAACGACGAATGAGTAAAAAATGTTTAATTCGTACTAATTTGTACGACCTTACTCGACCTTACCATTCTCTTATGGTTATGTTTAGGGGTGGGGTCATTCGTACGAATTCATACGAATTGGCCAATTCGTAAACTATATACGATTTAGCAAAATCGTACTAATTCGTACGAGTGAGATCATATGAATTGTTACGAATTAGCCACTTCTTAATCATTTCAATCGGGTTGCGTTGATGATTCTGTGTGTGTTCATCAGGTGAGCTGGAGCTCCTCTGTCTGGGTTCGGGATCTCCCGTGGATCTCCTGTGCGGCCCGGTCCCGTCGTGCCTGCCGTCTCCTCAGCTGCGACCCGACCCGGTTCATCCCGCAGACCTGATGCGCTTCGATCCGGTTCACGATCGGCAGCCTCGACCGGCCAACGGCCTCCTCACCGCGCCAGAGAACGAGTCGAGTCGAGCCAAAGCTTGCATTACGGACAGCCCTGGTCGACGGACGACACGAAACAAGGTCAAACTGGCGGCTAACTTCTCCTTCACGTCCGCCCTGTCGAGCTAACGACATCACGGTGTCTACAATAGCATCTCCGTATCCTTCCCTTTGACTGTGTGTACAGAAACATCACGTGAAATGTTATTCTGTGAGGAAACAGTCGTTCTGTGTGGGGAATTTCTGTTTTCAAAACTATTATGAACTCAAAACCAGCTCCTGCCCGCGGGATTGCGGGATTGCGGGATTGGTCTTTCGTTACTACACATGCTAGTTATTAATGTCTGAGCCTGAAACGCGCTGATCGGTACTGTGAAATCATGACGCTTTCATCCAAACCTTCATTACGGTGAATCTGTGCCTTTAGTTTGAGACGTTATTTGTGTTGTTTGAAGCACATGGGCTTCGTTGAATGAAATCGCGTCGTTATTAAAGAGCCTTCCTCCCTCTTTTAAACGCATCGCCCTCGTCACGTGACTCACGGAAGCCGAATCGCTTAAGTTCGTGTTGTGAATTGAAATGTTTAGTTTAATCCGCCGCGTTTCAGATTAACGGTCCGGGTGAGCTCCAGCGGGCCGAAGAGCGACACCCTCGTCATCGTATATCTGCAGCTCGTCGTTTATTTTGCTCCAGAAGTTGCTTTGTAAGTTATATGCACATCGTGCATAAACCCTTGTTTGCTGCAGTTTCCTGTTTTAAGTGTTTTGGCATAATGGTGCTAATCAGACGATGTTCCTCTGGAAATGCCAAGGTTGTTTTGGTGAACCTTGAGTTCGGGCTCTTTACAATGGTTTGTATCGGACGCCCTCGGTCACGGCGAGTTTGATCTGCGTCACGTGCTCAACGAACCGAACGCTCAAGTGTTCTCGTGACCGCCCGAACGCATCGCTGTGTTGATGTTCGACGGCACGTCTTCTTTTAAGGGTGTCTCTCTCGGGTCCTGGAGTCTCCTTCCCCTCGAGTGTTTCTGGAAGCTGAAACTCTGCGGTGGAGAAGTGTGTGTGTCTTCTGAAGAGAATATGCATGTTTGCATAACGTTCGCCTTGTTGGATCGATGGAGATTTGGTTTGTGCAGGAATGTGTGTGTGTGTGTGTGCGCCTCTCCGTTCGTCAAGTGCAGTTTTAGTATTTGTGTTTATCCTCTCGGGTTTGCGGCGTCAGCTGATCATCGTCCGGTTCGTGTGAGATGGAAGTTCAGGCTCGAGACGCCGGAGGTCTTGTATGATTTTAGTCTCCACCAGAAACTTGTTTATTTTTTATTTTTATGTAATGACCAAATATTTTCTGTCATGTATAATAAATATCACAAGCATCATTTGGTGTGGAGGTTTCTGACGCGTTTCTCACACTCAGTCGTCCCGCCCGTATGACGAGCTTTTGCTTCAAACGAGTGTTTTAGGATCATTGGTGTTTTAACATTTTGAATTAGCATTTTTTTATAATCCATTTCCATGTTAGTTTTTATGTTTTTTTAGGGCCGTGCAAAAGTTAATTGCGATTAATCGCATCCAAAATAAAAGTCTGTGTTTACATAATATATGTGGGATATATATATAAGAATATAAGAATTATTTGCACTTAAATTCTATGTGTGTATATATATATATATATATATATATATATACATAATATACATATAAATTAGGGCTGTGCAAAAATTAATTGCGATTAATCACATCCAAAATAAAAGTCTGTGTTTACATAATATATTCGAGTGTGCTGTGTATAATTATTTTGTATATATAAATACACACCCATGCATGTCTATATTTAAGAAAATGTGTTATTCATATATAAAATATTTATATTTATATAATATAGATTATGTATTTATATATTTTTACAGAATTTAGGTGCAAATAATTCTTAAATATATACATGCATGCATAGGTATTTATATATACAAAATAATTATATACAGCACACACAAATATATTATGCAAACACAGACTTTTATTTTGGATGCGATTAATCGCAATTAATTTTTGCACAGCCCTAATATATACATAATCTATATTATATAAATATAAATATTTTATATTTGAATAACACATTTTCTTAAATATATACATGCATGTGTGTGTGTATTTATATATACAAAATAATTATATACAGCACACACAAATATATTATGTAAACACAGACTTTTATTTTGGATGCGATTAATCGCAATTAACTTTTGCACAGTGTACAATATGTACAACAGACAATCGAAACACTGATTAAGTTATTTGTTGCAAGTTAGTTTATTTCATTGTGTGTTGAGTTTTTCTTATTAACGTCCATACATATTTTATATCGTGCCCATAAATTTGTTCCTCTCGTTTTTGTAAATAATGGTCGCGTTGAAATAATTTGTTCACTTGTTTTGATTGAACTAAAATGAGGTAATGAAATAAGTATAATCGAGCACACAATATAAAGTCCCGCTGTGGTGTAAAGAGTACACCACAGTTTAGCCTCCAGTTTTTAATGTTGTTTATGTGTGTATGTGGTGTTTTTAATGCGCTTTAACACACACCATGTGTAGGTTAATAAGTGGACAGCGTTGCTGTGTATTTCCTCCTTAAAACGGCAGTGAACCAAAGACTCAAACACGCTTTGGTGTTTCTGACGTCACAAACGACCTTATAACCAATCAGATCAACGTGTGAGCGTTAACCAGTGGATCTCTGAGTTGAGCGAGTGAGCTCATTTGCATATTCATAGAACCGCGCATATTAAATGAGGCGAGGGTGTCGAGTTACATTCAAGATATTTTAAATTTAAGCCATGAAGATTTTTTTTTTCAATAAACAAATGCTTAAATGTTATTTTGGTGATCAAACATGAGACCATTGCACATTATATGAAGAGTCTGTCACTCAAGCAGTGTCGGAGGGTAATGCAACTTAAGTAATCGGATTACTTTTTAAAGTAGCGAGTTAAGTAACTCATTTTGAATGTATTACGCATACTATTACCATACTAGGCGAAAATATCTTTAGTCAAACGACAGTTCAGCTGAAGGGTTAGTTTGAGCGGCGCCCTCTACTGGACAGGAGTGAACTTGCATTTCCATCAGCCTGAGGCTTTTTCATTCCACTTTTGGTCTGAAAGGTCATTAACATTTGCTAAAAGTACAACTTTTTTCGCTTTTCTTGTTTAAAACAAGCAAAATAAGTAAACTAATGCATTACTTTTTTAAAAAAAGTAACTTGTCACGTTTTTAGGTAGTATCGCAATATTGTAACACTTTACTTTTTAACTTCCCCGACACTGTTCATACACATTTATTGATTTTTTTTTTTCTGAATTACCTTTATTTATTTTCTATTCCGTGGCGAAAACAAGCTTGCATGACAAAGAAAAACTGCAAATCAAACACTAGCAGATGATGCATGTGTGCTGTGAATGAAGGAGCGACACACACTGCTGAAAGAAACTTTATTTGCTGGATATTCACAAGTGCCGCTGATATCCTGCTTTACTCAGAGTCAGTTTCTGTTTAATTCAGAGTATGTGACCTGCTTAAATTAAATATCACCACATTTCAACAGGCCTAAAACTCATTGATCCGGCTCTGTGTGCAAGAAAATGACAAATTCAGTCCATGGGATATTGACATTGAGTGATTGTTTATTTACAGGGGGCTGCTTATGAAGAAATAAATATCTGCTGTTAGTTAAAACCGTCTAATACACCGTGAACTGAGTCGCACGTCTGTTTAAAAACTCATAATAGTGTTTAATGGTGATACTGTGGGGAGATTCTGTTGTGCTTGTGACCGATTATTCGTAACTCTTACTGTTTGTTCACACCAACAACAATAACTATAACGATGAAGAAGGCTCTAAATATAAAGAATATGGTTCTAGCTGTAGTGTGGACACAGAGAAACCACATCCACAGCTAAAACTACTAGCCTAACTAACATTGTCTCTATTAAAGGCAAGTAACAGTAGTTTTTAGTTAAATTAATCAAATGTAAAAATTGAAATCCTTCAAGTTTCAAAAGTTATTCAGTCAAAGGCAATGAGTTTTTATTTTATTTTCTTTGTTTAACATTAAAACACAGACGGCATCAGGAGTATTAGGTTCCTGTCACTTTAAGAGCGAAGCTCGAAAAACGTGAATAGGGTGCAAAAGTTCATTTATTTCAGGAATTAAACCTAAAAAGTGAAACTAATATATTATATAGACTCATTACATGCAAAGTGAGATATTTCAAGCCTTTATTTGTTATAATTGTGATGATTATGGCTTATGAAAACCCCAAATTCAAAATTAGAATATTGTGAAAAGATTTTCCTAAGCTGTGAGGCATAATCATCAAAATTAAAACAAATAAAGGCTTGAAATATCTCACTTTGCGTGTAATGAGTCTATATAATATATTAGTTTCACCTTTTAAGTTGAATTACTGAAATAAATTAACTTTAGCACCATATTCACATTTTTCGAGTGTCACCTGTATTAGATCCATGTCTTTGCTCTTAAAGTGACAGGAACCTAATATGTCAAAAAAAGAAAATAAAATAAAAACTCATTGCCTTTGACTGGATAACTTTTGAAACTTGAAGGATTTCAATTTAAATTTGATTACTTTAACTAAAAACTACTGTTACTTGTCTTTAATAGAGACGATGTTAGTACTCATTCACTGATACTCATACTCATGTGTTTACTAGCGTACTCGCATATTTTGACACCGTTTGTGTGTGTTTGTCCGTTCAAGCGCAAGGTGACGTGAAACGGAGCTCATTTAAGTATTCTCGCGCTTTTGAGACGCGGCTTTCTGGTCGCGCTAAACTTCCAGCGTAACGGTTTGAGTTCCTTTCGTGTCTTCTTGCTAGGGTTGGGTATCGATTGGAACCGGGACTAACTTTTCATTTTTCCTGGAATCGTTCAAAAGTTAAAATTTTGATTCCTAGTTTCGATATTCACAGTCCGCCGACCAGAAGATGAAACCGCTGAACAACACCAATGAAGAAGCGTCTACCGGAAGTGTTGGCATAACCGCGCGAGTCGAACATGAGTAGCTTAAGTCGGCGGTCCAAAATGTGGCTTTAATTTTCTAAAAAATATCAAAATCTCGGCAAAATGCAGAGTATTTCCATTTAGAAAGGAGTATTTCCTTCAGAAAGACCGTTGGTTAGCAAGGTTAGCTAAACTTTTTTGACCCTGCCTCTTAAAAGAATCGGAATCGAGAATCGTTGGGAACCGAAATCGAAACCGAAAGGAATCGGAATCAGAATCGAGAATCGTTGGGAACCGAAATCGAAACCGAAAGGAATCGGAATCAGAATCGAGAATCGTTGGGAACCGAAATCGAAACCGAAAGGAATCGAATCGAAAGGAATCGGAATCAGAATCGAGAATCGTTGGGAACCGAAATCGAAACCGAAAGGAATCGGAATCAGAATCGAGAATCGTTGGGAACCGAAATCGAAATCGAAAGGAATCGAATCGAAAGGAATCGGAATCAGAATCGAGAATCGTTGGGAACCGAATTCGAAACCGAAAGGAATCGGAATCAGAATCAGAATCGAGAATCGTTGGGAACCGAAATCGAAACCGAAAGGAATCAGAATCGAGAATCGTTGGGAACCGAAATCGAAACCGAAAGGAATCGAAAGGAATCGGAATCAGAATCGTTCAAATTCAAACGATACACAACCCTACTTCTTGCGCTCGAATACTTTAACTGTCGAAGCTTAAACGTTCACGACGATGCGGCGCTGGCTCGTCGAGTGTCCCGACCATCGTTAACGTTCACAACGTTGCATTGTTGGAACTCGTAACAAATGTTAGCGATTAAGTTTCATACTCGCCGACACTGATTTTCCCTCTCATTTGGCGCTTGGCAAGTGTTAATTTCCGTTCAAAAACATATAGTTATGATTATAGTTACGGCTCTTGGTGTGAACGGACTTCTGCTCTCCTGGTCCTGCGACGAAGTGCTTGCGCCGGAGGAACTGTTGAGTTTTACATGCTGCAGAATCTCAGTCTTTTACTGCTCCAGTGAACAAATCCAAACGCATTAACATATTCATCAAATGGACTGAACAGGGTTATGACGGGCGGTCACATGACGCTGCACTGAGTGGCTCCGCAGCAGTCTTTAATGAGGGCCGCGCCGCTCAGGCTCAGGGACGGCTTGTTGGCGGGAGCGTCAGATGTTCGTGGTTTCGGAGCTCCTGTGGTGGACAGAAGAGCCAATCAGAGATGGGTCAGGAGTCACATGACTCTTTTATGTGTTGCTGCGTTCACGACATGTCAGAGATTGGGACTTTGCGTTCATGTCCTTAAAGGAGTAGTTCACTTTAAAGAAATCTTTTGCTGATAATTTACTCGCCCCCGTGTCATCCAAGATCTTTCTTTCTTCAGTCGAAAAGAAATGAAGGTTTTTAATGAAAACATTCCAGGATTTTCTCCATATAATGGACTTCAATGGGGTCCAAACGGTTTAGGTTTAGGTTTAGAAACTCTGAGCTCAAAAACCCCAGTTTCCTACTCGGAATTACGACTTGTGGGAACATTCATGTGTTCAACTTGCAAAAATGATGTTTCCGACATGACTTGAACGCAGCATTATTCTCAGCCGCCAACGTAGTTTGTTATTTTTGTCATTTTTATTTCAAAATTCAAACATTTAGGGAACATAAATCAAAAATCAGATCAACTCTACACAAACAGATGCCACAAATCATTTGAAACCTGTCACTACGTGCAACACTGTCATCTCAAGGTCAAAGTTGAGTGGCGTGTGTGTCGTCCAGTGAAAACCCCTTAAAGTCACCATGAAATATGGAATATTACGTTATCATAGATTTATTGCACATCGTTATTGCTTTAATGATTCTCGCAGCGTCTCTTCTCTGATGACGAGGGCGGGGCTATAACCTGTCACTCACACGAGATCAGCCAATAGCAAACCACCACCATCCAATTAATTCCCCACTGACACAATCAAGCCCCGCCCACAGCGTTTCACTCAATATACGACACAATCGAGGGGTGACGACTTTCATGATGACTTTAAGAAATCTCTCATAGTGAGATAAACATTTATATGAGAAATGAAGGAAGTGTCCCGTCTCACGAGCGAACTCTTACTCTGTATCCCGCTGAGCTTCTGTCGGAGGAACTCGGCCATCTCTTTATCCTCCTCCTGCTCCCTGTTACACACACACACACACACACACACACACACATGTACTACGTGTGACCATGTGTCCCCAATAAAAGCTGGGATGTATTTAAATTCTCACATTATGGTTCATTAGTTAACATTAGGTGATGTATTAACTAACAATACATTTGTTACAGTGTTGATTAATCTGTGTTCATATTAGTTAATAAAAATCCAGATGTTCATTGTTTGTTTAGTAACTAATGTTAACAAATACAACCTTTGAATTGAATAATGTATTCTTAAATGTTGAAATTAATATTAACTAAGGTTTATAAATGCTGACAAAGTTTTGTTCATTCTTAGTTCACGTTAACTAATGAACTTTATTGTAAAGTGTTATTGTATTTAATCTTATTTAACCCTAAAACCGTATTCTGGACAAATGTGGACAAAATAGTTTTGATTTATTTTACAAAATACTTCCCTTGATCTGAGCGGTACAAGACTTGGCTACTTCTCCTAAGTTTGCCTCCTGAACACAATTTTTTTTTTTTTTTTTTGACTCAATTCTACAATGTTGAGTGGGTGAAAAAAACTCCTTAATCTTGTATTTGGGTCAAAAATGGGCACCCATAGAAATGAATGGGAAAAACTGCAATTTAAAGCGTTCTTAAATAAGACAAAATAATACACAAAGTCACTTCATATTTAGGTTTTAGCTCTAAGAACTTATTGGAATGATATTTTAATGTAGTAAAAAAAAAACATAAAAATAAGCATAATTTACATAGAAAATATGGTACGTCTTGAAGTAAATAAATTCGAAAAATACCCCCAAAATAAAATAAACACCATAAATGGATAGACAAAACTTTATCGAAGACAGTGATATAACATTTATAATAAATAAAAATTAGGATCACACCGGAGTCCTCTGTGGCCACATTTATCAAAACTAAGCATAATTTATATAGAAAATATGGTACTTTTTGAAGTAAATAAATTCAAAAATACCCCCAAAATTCAAAAAAACACCATAAATGAATAGACAAAACTTTATCGAAGACAGTGATATAACATTTATAATAAATAAAAATTAGGATCACACCTGAGTGTCCACATTTGTCCACAATTACAGGATTAAGGGCTATAAAGTGAATACGGTTTGAGGGCTACATATTGTAGTATTGTAGATTAGTGCACATTTAGAAAGAAAAGATAAGAAACAAACAAACGTCTTACAAAATTTCAATCAATATACTGATTTCACATCATTTTGAAGAAATAACTCAAAAGTTGATGTTAGAGATGCCATAATTCTTTCATGTTTAACAGCATTATCAGTTGTTTTCTACCGATCAGATGTTTATTTCATATGTGTGAGGTGTAGTCTCATCTGTCCTGACCTCCGCCGCTCGACCTCTGCGTCCTCCACCAGGAAGTCTCTCTTCTGCACCAGCTGATGGATCTCCACCAGTAACGTCTCCTCTCTCCGGCGCTGCTGTTTCGTCTTCTCTGCGTCTGTGTGTTCAGGTGAGTGTGTGTTAGATATGAGAGTTTATGGACCGCTCACACACATTACATCTGAAAGAAAATCACTGGTGTTTCTGATGTCACAAACCACCTTGTAACCAATCAGATCAACGTGTGATCGTCAACCAGTGGATCTCTGAGTGAGTGAGTGGAGGTGGGGCTCATTTGCATATTCATAGAGCTGCGCATACTATATGAGGTAAGGGTGTCGAGTTACATTCCAGATATTTTAAGACAGAAAGAATTTTTTTCAATGAACAAATGCTTAAATGTCATTTTGGGGATCAGAGATGAGTTTCAAGGGATAACATTGACTAAAGATGAATTTAAATATATATTTTTTATTTTTGATTATACAAATATTACTGGAATGTTCAATTGTGTCCTTTTGCAAACATTATGGGAATGTGCTTTTGAATGTTCTCCGAAACTAGTAATAACATTTAATACAGGATTAGTCGTTTCACTAACGATGTCTAAATAATGTTTTGTGCTAACTTTTTGAGAACATTATTAAAGATAACCGAACAAACGTTCTATTGACGTTACTGGAAGAACTTTGGTCCTTAACCTGGCGAGACTGTTCTCTGATTTCCACTCAGCTAGACATGCAAAGTTTGTGTGCTTAAGTGTGATTAATTGCAAAAATCATCAGAATAAATTCATTAAAGTT
Source organism: Cyprinella venusta (assembly GCA_038021265.1). NCBI lineage: Eukaryota > Metazoa > Chordata > Actinopteri > Cypriniformes > Leuciscidae > Cyprinella > Cyprinella venusta. Next base: position 1,351,106 of record CM075868.1, read on the forward strand.
TATACTACGGTGTATTTTCAGTAGATTTGTATATTGTAGTTGACAGAAACACGTTCTCTTCAGTCACCTGGCACTGTCACGATCTTCCTCAGCTCCTGTTTCAGGCTCATGATGTCTTTGCAGAGCTGAACATCGTCCATCCTGAGAAGAAAACGAGAATCTCAGCGTTTGGTTCAAATGAAATACTTGCGTGAATATTAGCGTTTGGTTCAAACGCTCACGTGAATCTCAGCGTTTGGTTCAAATGAACTACTCGTGTGACTCTTAGCATTTGGCTCAGACACTCCCATGAATCTTAGAGTTTGGTTCAGACATTCGCGTGAATCTTTGCGTTTGGTTCAAATCAAACACTTGCGTGAATCTTTGCGTTTGGTTCAAATGAAATACTTGTGTGACTCTTAGCATTTGGCTCAGACACTCCCGTGAATCTTAGAGTTTGGTTCAGACGTTCATGTGAATCTCAGCGTTTGGTTCAGACACTCGCTTGAATCTTAGCGTTTGCTTCAAATAAATACTCGCGTGAATCTTAGCGTTTGATTCAGACATTCGTGTGAATCTCAGTGTTTGGTTCAAATCAAACACTCGCGTGAAACTTAGCGTTTGGTTCAAATGAAATACTCGCGTTAATCTGAGCATTTGGTTCAGACGTTCGTGTGAATCTCAGCGTTTGGTTCAAATCAAATACTCGTGTGACTCTTAGCATTTGGCTCAGACACTCCCGTGAATCTTAGAGTTTGGTTCAGACGTTCGTGTGAAACTTAGCGTTTGGTTTAAATGAAATACTCGCGTTAATCTGAGCGTTTGGTTCAGACGTTCGTGTGAATCTCAGCGTTTGATTCAGACGTTCGTGTGAATCTCAGCGTTTGATTCAGACGTTCGTGTGAATCTCAGCGTTTGATTCAGACGTTCGTGTGAATCTCAGCGTTTGGTTCAAATGAAATACTCGCGTTAATCTCAGCTTCTGGTTCAGATACTCACATGAATCTCAGCGTTTGGACCAAATGAAATACTCGCGTGAATCTGAGCGTTTGGTTCAAATGAAATACTCGTTTGAATCTGAGCGTCTGGTTCAGATACTCACATGAATCTGAGCTCGGACTCGCGTCTCACCAGAACCTCCCGCAGGCGCTGAATACGAGCCATTTCTGCCTCGATCTCGTCTGGAGTCATGGAGCTTTCAGCCATCGACACGTCCATTTGGCCTAGGGTGCACACAGATGGAGGGTGTGTGTGTGTGTGTGTGTGTGTGTGTGTGTGTGTGTGTGTTTTTATTTCTCTGGCCCCATCTGAGAGTACCATCACACATATGGGATTTAGAATGTTCAATAAAAATAAAATTAAAATGATAATGCAAAAAAAAATGGAAAGACGTTCTAATGAAATTTCCACTATAAAGCACAATTTTGCCACTAAAAATGTATCAACCGTTATTATACTTATTTACCAAGACTACAGCAGAGAAACTGAAGAGCTGGAGATGAAATGTAAGACATGCGATGTGTGAAGAAACATAACATTTATGAAACTGCCATTTTATTCGAAGAATGTCCCACAAGTTCATCAGTTTGACAGACAACTCGAGCTTAATAATAATAACTTAAATGAGTAATAAAAGAACAGAAATAATATTAAATTAAATCTTCCATTTAGAACTCCATGCCTTATTTCCACCACATGATATTTTTAATCTTTTAGTATCATTGAGATTATAGCTTTACTAATATTTTTAATTAATATTTAATATTTTGATTTTATATTCTTTAAATTATTTTTATGTCTACACAGTTTTTATATTTGACGACTAGCTGAAATAAGTTCAACTTTAAAATATTTTATTATATTTTATTTAGTTTGTTTATAAAATTTCAACATAAATGATTATGGTTGGAGTTCAAATTAACTGTTAATAATCTTGAAAGGGTCACAAATAATAGACAGACAAACGGGTGACCCTTAAAACACGAGAGGCCAGCTGTGTTATTGAAAATTGATTTTTTTTTCCTTTTGATTCAAATGTGTAACAAAAAAATAATCATAACTGATAGCGTCAGCATAAATATCGCGTCTAACAACACTGCAATCACATCAAATATTAAACTTATTTCGCACTGACAATAACTCTAATATCAATGACTGAATAAAATAATATCTGATAGAAACGCTAATGCACGTCTGATAATATTGAAATCATATATAATTAATAAGACTACAATCACATGGACGATAACACTAATGTCACGTCTGGTAATGACATGACAGCGAAACCACATTTGATAATAAGACTAATATGATATCTGATGATAATAATAACATCGTTCTGTCACCTTTGTCTCTGCTCCGGTTCGTCTCGCGCATCGCGCCGTATGTCTTCATCGTCCCGTCGCTCTCGGAAAGCGCTTTCTTCAGTTCCATGGTCACTGTTGATGTCCCAGATGTGGGATTTCTCTGATTTCTTTGATTTCGTCTCTGTAATCACGCTGATCTGCGCGCATCGAACAACATCCTGACAGAATCAAGCTCCGTGACGTCACAGTGATGAGGGATGCAGAGCGCATGCGCACAAGGGACGACGGGCTGACACAAAACACTGGACCGCTACTCTGCGTTAACATCGATGCCAGTGGCATTATTAAATGGCTTGATACAATAATCATATTAAGTGGCGTATAGTTGGTGTTAAAAGGTGAAACTAATATATTATAGAGACTCATTACATGCAAAGTGAGATATTTCAAGCATTTATTTGTTGTAATTTTCACGATGACTTGCAGCTTATGAAACCCCAAATTTAAAATTAGAATATTGTGAAGGTTTTCATATCTGTAAGACATAATCATCAAAATTATAGCAAATAAAGGCTTGAAATATCTCACTTTGCATGTAATGAGTCTATATGGATTAGTTTCTTGTCAACATGTATTTAAAAGAAGGTCAACACTGTAAAAAACATATTGTTGTTTTAACTTAAAAAAGTAAGTAACCTGGTTGCCTTAAAATTTTAAGTTGATGGAACTGGAAAAAGTGAGTTAATACAATGAAGTTTAATTTAATCATCAGAAACTCAAAATAATAAGTTACCTCAACTAAATAAATTATTTAAGTTGATTTGACAAAAGAAAAAATGTGATAACAAATCTTGAAAATATATTTTTTACAGTGAGTCCTTTCCGTCTCGGCTAACAGAGAACGTTCTGAGAAGTTTAGCAAACGCTCTGTCAAGGTTATCTCAAAGTTGAACAAATATTCTTTCAGTAAAATTAATAGAATGTTCGTTCAAATGATGTGGTATTTATTTATTTAATGGTTTTCCCCCAAAAAATGCTTTTATCTAACGTTTTAGAACGTTCAAAGAACATTTAAAAGTAACGTTGTGTTTAAAAGTAACGTTTGTAATGTTTGTAAAAGTAACGTTGTGTTTAAAAGTAACATTTAAAAGTAACGTTTGAATAATGGTACTTTTCTTAGTTTTACGAGCAGTAATCAAAATATTTTTAAAAAATCTTTTGAAAACATCTGTTGGACTGAAAAATTATAACATTTCTGTGATGGCATTCATTAATGCAGTGAGTATCAATCATGGACATGACAGTAAAGAATACTTATGTACAGCATATATTAATCAGTTATAATATAAATTAACTATTTAGTACTGTTGGTTAATATTTGGCTAATGTACCTTTGAAAATGATTGATGTATTATAAAAAAAAGCCTTTTATTTTATAACTTTGTTTTATTTTGAACATATTTCATGAAATAGAATACACAATAACAATTCTCCCATGTTTGATTCATTAATTTCAATTAACAAAGATTATGAAGATATTTACAGTTTGCTAAAAACAGTACGATAATCTGTAAAACCTATTAAATACATTTGAATCATTTCATTCCACTGGACTTGCTGTAGATTGACAAGTGATGTGCAAAACAAATGAAATCAAAAGAAACGTATGTTTGAACAAAGGAATTAGCTGCTTATTACAGAAATATCAGCATACAGGTGAAATTCAACTTAAAACCTTTTCACAATATTCTAATAATCATCACAATTATAACAAATAAAGGCTTGAAATATCTCACTTTGCATGTAATGAGTCTATATAATATATTAGTGTCACCTTTTAAGAATTACTGAAATAAACCATATTCTAATTTTTCGAGTTTCAGTCATATAAGCATACTAAATTAAAGATTATATTAGTAAGGTACCTAGGAATTTTCAAAGCAATTAATAAAAAAAATTGCAAAATACTAATTAAACCCCAGTCAGACACACATACAATAAATATTAGTACAATATGTATGTCCCAGGAACCGTTTGTGAATCAAAAAATGAAGACAAACAAAACGTAATAAATTAATACAATTAAGGCGATTGGTTTGATCAACAGAAACTCAAAATATTATGGCATACTTTACAATGTACAAATAAATATCAGCACTAAATTTATGTCCCGGGAATCATGACGGAGACCAAACTAATATATCAGGAGAAATTAAATATTTAAAAAGGCAACCTCAAAAAGCAGGATTGGCTCTCCAGATAGTTTGGACTGCTCACAAATAATCTGTTCCACATTTTCTAACGTTTAAAGGTTTCATTCTCCGCCGCTCTTCCCTGAGACGGGTGGTTCTGGTCCGCGCGGGCCGGCTCTGATCCAGTCCAGCGCTGGCGTGACGGTCCCGTCTCCGCTCCGCTGGGAGAAGCAGAGGAACCAGGCCCAGACGAACACGCAGCAGCCGGAGAACATCGTGCGGATCAGCGCCGGGACCAGGGAGAAGTTCAGGAACTGTGAAGAGCACTGACATGAGAACACACACACACACACACACACACTGCCCTATTCTCAGAGCTCAAGGGACAAAAGCTGTCAGCGGGACACTTCCCTTCAGAGAGATATGCAAAAGTATTGTAACGCATTACTTTACATAAAAAGTAACTAAATAGTTACTTTTTTTAGGGAGTAACGCAATATTGTAACGCATTACTTTTAAAAGTAACTTTCCCCAACACTTAGGATAATAAAAGATGGGGGTGTGATTCTTTTTGTTTTGTCAATTTCAGATATCAACAGCGTTTCTCAGAAATAGCTTACTGCACCTTTAAATGCGAGACAGTGTGGTGAGTGCGATTTACCTGCATGAACGGCCAGTACATCAGCCCGGTCTGCACAGAGAAACAAACACAGGTGTGTGTGACACTATTATGGAAGTTTGTTTTCGCAATAGAATGAAAAATATAAAAGGTAATTGCGACTTTTTATCTCACAATTCTGACTTTATATCTCGCAATTCTGACTTTATAACTCGCAATTCTGACTTTATAACTCGCAATTCTGACTTTATATCTCGCAATTCTGACTTTATATCTCGCAATTCTGACTTTATATCTCGCAATTCTGACTTTATAACTCGCAATTGCGACTTTTTATCACAAAATTCTGACTTTATATCTCGCAATTCTGACTTTATAACTCGCAATTCTGACTTTATATCTCGCAATTCTGACTTTATATCTCGCAATTGCGACTTTTTATCACAAAATTCTGACTTTATATCTCGCAATTCTGACTTTATAACTCGCAATTCTGACTTTATATCTCGCAATTCTGACTTTATATCTCGCAATTGCGACTTTTTATCACAAAATTCTGACTTTATATCTCGCAATTCTGACTTTATAACTCGCAATTCTGACTTTATATCTCGCAATTCTGACTTTATATCTCGCAATTGCGACTTTTTATCACAAAATTCTGACTTTATATCTCGCAATTCTGACTTTATAACTCGCAATTCTGACTTTATATCACTCAATTCTGACTTTATATCTTACAATTCTGACTTTATATCTCGCAATTGCGACTTTATATCTCGCAAATTCTGACTTTATATCTCGCAATTCTGACTTTATATCTCGCAATTCTGACTTTATATCACTCAATTCTGACTATATCTCGCAATTGCGACTTTTTATCACAAAATTCTGACTTTATATCTCGCAATTCTGACTTTATATCTCGCAATTGCGACTTTATATCTCGCAAATTCTGACTTTATATATCGCAATTCTGACTTTATATCTCGCAATTCTGACTTTATATCACTCAATTCTGACTTTATATCTTACAATTCTGACTTTATATCTCGCAATTGCGACTTTATATCTCGCAAATTCTGACTTTATATCTCGCAATTCTGACTTTATATCTCGCAATTCTGACTTTATATCACTCAATTCTGACTATATCTCGCAATTGCGACTTTTTATCACAAAATTCTGACTTTATATCTCGCAATTCTGACTTTATATCTCGCAATTCTGACTTTATATCACCCAATTCTGACTATATCTCGCAATTCTGGCTTTATATCTCGCAATTCTGACTATATCTCGCAATTGCGACTTTTTATCACAAAATTCTGACTTTTTATCACCCAATTCTGACTATATCTCGCAATTCTGACTTTATATCACCCAATTCTGACTTTATATCACCCAATTCTGACTATATCTCGCAATTCTGACTTTATAACTCGCAATTCTGACTTTATATCTCTCAATTCTGACTTTATATCTCGCAATTCTGACTTTATATCTCGCAATTCTGACTTTATATCTCGCAATTCTGACTTTATATTTCGCAATTGCGACTTTTTATCACACAATTCTGACTTTATATCTCGCAATTCTGACTTTTTATCACAAAATTCTGACTTTATATCTCGCAATTCTGACTTTATATCTCGCAATTGCGACTTTTTATCACTCAATTCTGACTTTATATCTCACAATTCTGACTTTATATCTCACAATTCTGACTTTATATCTCGCAATTCTGACTTTATATCTCGCAATTCTGACTTTATATCTCGCAATTCTGACTTTATATCTCGCAATTCTGACTTTATATCTCGCAATTCTGACTTTATATCTCGCAATTCTGACTTTATATCTCGCAATTCTGACTTTATATCTCGCAATTCTGACTTTATATCTCGCAATTCTGACTTTATATCTCACAATTCTGACTTTATATCTCGCAATTCTGACTTTATATATCGCAATTCTGACTTTATATCTCGCAATTCTGACTTTATATCTCGCAATTCTGACTTTATATCTCGCAATTCTGACTTTATATCTCACAATTCTGACTTTATATATCGCAATTCTGACTTTATAACTCGCAATTCTGACTTTATATCTCGCAATTCTGACTTTATAACTCGCAATTCTGACTTTATATCTCACAATTCTGACTTTATATCACGCAATTCTGACTTTATATCTCACAATTCTGACTTTATAACTCGCAATTCTGACTTTATATCTCGCAATTCTGACTTTATATCTCGCAATTCTGACTTTATATCTCGCAATTGCGACCTTTTATCACATAATTCTGACTTTTAATCTCGCAATTCCGCAAAATAAAGTCAGAATTGCGAGATATAAACTCGCTATTGTGAGGAAAAAAAAGTCAGAATTGTGAGATAAAAAGTCACAATTATTTATTTTATTTTTTTATTCAGTGGCGGAAACAAGCTTCCATACACTATCCTCCTGACATTCAAGCAAAATTACAGAGCCGTATAAATGACACCCAGCGCAGACTCACCTTGTACGTGTTGAGGAATTTCTCCTTCCAGTCCTTCAGGACCTCATCTCTGCCCTCCATGAAACTCACACCTGCTCAATGACATCATCACAACACATACTTCACGTCATAAGACCTGTCAGTCACCCGTGTATGACGTCATCGCTACACACTTCAGGAAAAATGTGAAACCGGTATAAGACCGGTCAGTCGGTCACCTGAGCTCACCTGTGTAGAAGGCGCTGATGGCGAGCGGCGCGGCGAGCGTCTGGTCCAGCACGAGCTTCTGCATCACCGCTCGCAACGCGTTACCGGGGAAGCGTCGCTCCAGGAAGCGCATCCAGAAGAAATTGAAGTTGCCGTGGAAGCTGAACGCGACCACGGCCACATTTCTCGTGTGAGTCCAGTCCACCTGCTCTTTACGAGAGAAGCGCTGGTGCACGAGATCGCCGCCCGCGAACAGGCACCCGTACAGGGTCACATTGGTCGCCCACGGGAAGCGTCTGACAGGCGTTAACAGCGCGTCGCGCATCTCAGCGGCGGCCTTTCATTAATAACAACACTGATCCACGAACAGTTGAGATGACATTTGGATTGATCCTCGGCGCTGTTACAAGATCCGTATACTTATAAAAACTCTAATGTACTGTGTGTCTGTTTGACAGTCTTCAGTGGGAAGGGCAACCGAGAGCGTAACACGCGCATGCGCAGAACCACCACATCGCCACGCCCACTCAACAGAAAGCGAGTAAACCGAGCTGCGAAGTTCTTTTATTTTTCTTGCTTGTTTAATGATTTATTCTTGTGTACAATACAAGACGACGAACATCCAATAAAATAAGACACAAGCACTATGATGAACACTAACTAACTAACTAAGGAGCAATAATCAAGGCAAACGATTAGCAGACAAAGACAATAATACACTATTTTTATATTTTTTGAGACCTTCCATTCCTCTTTAAAAATAAATACACTAATAAATGCCGGGTCTTTACCATCAACCATTCCTTAATTCTACTTGACATTGACATAGACAAGTTAATATTTGTTATAAAAATTAATTCGATTTTCGTTTCAAGTACTTTATATTTTTAATTAACTATTTTTTTTAAACAATTAGAAAGTATAGCATATTAGTTTCCTTGAGTTTTTGAGTTAATTTATTTATTTGGTGTAATAATGGTGTATTCATTACTTCAATAAGCTCATTGTTTCCGCCGTAAATTATTATATTGTTTAAATGAATACATTTTTAGCTGTATGTACATTTCTGAAAAACATAACTTAGACAGTTTCCTCTGATCACGGATCTCTCTGAATTAGGCTATAATACGGGCATTTTCTGTAAAGCTGCTCTGATTGTATTGTGAAAAGCGCGAAAAGAAACTGTTATTCATTTATTTGAATTTTACAGTCTATATTTCTGTAAACATTTAATTATGTATGGGATGCAAATGAAAAGGACACTGAGTGACACAGCTGAGCATAACGTTTTTTATGGGATTATTATTTATTTATTAGTTTCATTTTAGTTTTTGCAGACTATTTACAGGAATGAATCATATTCACGAGGCGTCAATGTTCTGATGAAACATTTAACAAACAGGGCCGAGCTCATTCGTGTGTCCCGTCATGCCCCGGTGCATTGTGGTCGCTGTCAGGGGCGCATGCGCACAGCGAAGCTCCATCTTTCCATCCCGAGCGCAGAAGAGCAGCGGATGTGTTGATGCCTGTGGACGTTTTGTTTTTATTTTTAAACGCTCGGAGTCGATGTGAAACAAACCCGAGCGGACTCTTCCTCCGTTATTATCCTCCCGGGAGCTTCCAGCGGACATAAACGATGCGTGTGGCGGGTGTTATGAGGTAGATCGAGCCGCTGCTGCTGTGCTTCGGCCGCGGCGACACATTTGAGTGTAAATCCGCTAAAAGAGTGTTTCCGGCCCGCACGCGAGCAGGTACGTTTGTGTACGTGGGATTGTATGTTTGTTGCTCGTGTGTTGTTTAGGTTAGCAGTTAGCTGTGTGTATATGTGTATGTGTGTGTATGTGTGTGTGCGCGCGCGCGCGTGCGTGTGTGCGCTCGCTCGCTCGGATTCACCCGCAGCCATAATGAGCCCAAAGCTTCATCCCGAACCGAACCGAGCCTGTTCTGAGCCGCGATCCGACCTCTGGTGCTCTTCGACATCATCTCGGGCTAGCTTTAGCCTTAGCCGTGGGCCAGCTGCTCATTTATCTGCTCTGGGTTACTGTTGTCATGATTGTGGTGATGTTTGTCGTTGTACAAGCACACAAGTGTGTGAGCAGGACGTGTACTGTTACATCTCTGTCAGTGTATCTGAAACTCACATTATTTTCCTGTCAGTGCAACTGTCACTCGTATATCAGCGATTAACACAGTATTTACAGATATCAATCGGTGGATAAACCTGAACATCGAGGTGGGAATCGTCTTATGTCATGTTAATGACAGGTAGGCAACACCTGGAGTGTGTGTGTGTCTCTCTTTCTCTCACACACACCTGACGTGTCTAATACAACACTCATGTAGTGATCTAGACATTCTGTCTTTTTCTGTATTTTGTCCAGTTGTTGATTAATGAGTATTTCTGTGCTTTGTGAGCTGATAACATTGTCATTTTTGATGTTGTTTCTGCAGCAAACTTAGTAAATGACCTCTGACCTCTTTAAGGGTCAGTGCAGGGCAGAACAGCCGTACTAATTTGCACAATTGTACACTATTAAATGCCATTTTTGTATTATGTAGTTAACTGAGAAAGCAAAGTGTTGAATGTTTCATGCTTTTCTTAGCGAAGGATCGATTTTGAATGACAAAATATTGTATAAATCATACAGTTGAGTGCATACACAGCTTTTATGATTACATTGTGCCATCTCTGTTGGTGTTGTCATTCAGTTTTAGTGTGTTTTGTGCGATAAGCACCTGATCTATGGGTTTCATTCTGACAGCACACGTGCAGGTGTGTGTGTGTGTGTGTGTGTGCTGCTCATTCAGACCTGTAGTGAGTGAGTCAGCAACACAGTGACACACACAGCTGCTCGTCTTCTCATGAACGTGGCCGTGTCTTCTCGAAGTCCAGCGTTGAGGTTCGTGTGATCTGGAGTCAGACCCATTCACACTGCTGATGTTCAGGAGTGAATTCAGATCTCATACACGCATACATACGTCTCAGTTCTTGATTCAATCTGCCTGTATTAGAAAAGATTTAGGCTACGTTCACACCGCGAGACTTATTGCTCAGATCCCAAAATTTTTTTGTATAGCATTTCAATTTGTTGTTTAAATGTGGCCAATATCAGATTCCGTTAAAGTAAGTGATTGCCTGTTTATTTTCATGACAAGGATGCGAAAAAGAAGAGCAGAGTTTTTAAACATTTGTTTTGTATATATACGTCGCTGTCCTTCACTGATATAGCCCTATTTGCTACGGCTGCACGATATTGAAGAAAAATGCGATAACTCATTAAATATTGCGTTATTCCATATGCAATAAAACGATAATGCTTAAAGTGTGTAATATATCTTAAATTGTCTATAAAGTATAATTAAAATGATATTAACCTACATTACATGTTCATATTCTATTCGTGACAAGAAAGCATCCCTACAGCTTCTGAGAGTGAACATCAGTGTTTTACTGTAGCGTGAGAAGTGTTATTAATTAGCATACATTAGGGATATTTAACAACAGAAACTGAATAATGAAATGTAAAAATAAAACACTGCTTAGTTTTCACAAGATTCTTCTTAAAGCTGCAAAAGTTATTCAGCCGAGAGCAGTGAGTGATTGTCTTTTGTTCATGACCCGTTGCGATACACACCACAGGTCAAAAGTTTTAGATCGGGAAGATTTTTTATGTTTTTAAATGAAGTCTCTTCTGCTCACCAAGGCTGCTTTATTTGATGAAAAAAAAAGATTAACAGTAATATTGTGAAATATTACGACAATAATTCAACTATTTTAATATATTTTAAAATGTAATTTGAAAGCTGAATTTTTAACATCATTACTGTCAGTTTTCTGTGTCACATGATCCTTCAGAAATCATTCTAATATGCTGATTTTATGCTCAGAAAACATAAATTATTATTTTCAGTGTTGAAAACAGTCGTGTACCATTTCCCCCCCAAAATTCTATGATGAATAGAAAGTTCAAAAGAACAGCATTTATTTAAAATATAATATATTTATTAAAATATAATATTATTTATTATTATTATTTATTATTATAAAATATAATATATTAAAATATATTTATTTACATTATAAATGTCTTTACTGTAACTTTTGATCAATTTTACTCATTCTGGATGAATAAAAGTATTTTCTAATTTTTTCCCCCAAAAATCAAAAATAAATAAATTCTTACTGACCCCAAACTTTTGAATGGCAGTGATTAATGTTACAAAAGCTTTCCATTTCATCAAACTTTCTATTCATCAAAGAATCCTGAAATAAAAATGTAAAAAACTGTTTTCAACATGGATAATATTGACCATCATATTATTATAATGTCTGTAGGATCATGTGACACTGAAGACTGGAGTAATGATGCAGTAAATCCAGCTTTGATCACAGGAATAAATTACACTTTACTATATATTCACATAGAAAACTGCTGTTTTAAATTGTAATAATATTTGATAATATTACTATATTTTTTTTGTATTTTTAATCAAATAATTGCAGCCTTGGTGAGCAGAAGAGACTTCTTTTAAAAACATAAAAAATCTTACCGATCTAAAACTTTTGAGCGTTAGTGTATATATTTGCGATATTTCAATCATTTCGATAATTTCCCACGTGCTGTTATTCATGTCATCCATCTAACCATCTTTTTGTTTTTGCTCTTCTGATGATTTTCAGGCTTATCTTTCTGCAAATTGTATGGTTGGTTGGCTTTTAACGATATTATAATATACAACGATTTTAACACAGCCTCCATTCTGCATGAAATATGGATAAAAAGGCTCACAGGAAACAAAAACCTTGAAAAAAGGATACACAATCCCGCCAAATCACTGAGATGCCGATTAGCACGTGACTAATATTATCACTCTGTGTTTGGAGAAACATGGTAGGGCGTTTTTGCGGGAATTTCTACTTTACAAATCACAGACCGGCCGATTCGCACGGGATTAAGATCATATAGACATCCCGCAGGTCACCAGGTAATACTAATCCAGTGCGGATAGGGCTTTTCTTTCACATCTGTCCTGATAACATCGGCTGTGTAAAATGGGACTGAGAATTGTGAATGAGATTTAGGACCACATGTGGAAGTGGCACAAATCTGAATTGAAAAGATCAGATTCCACGTGGTTTGTGGCGCTCACGCCGTCACGGGAAAAACTGATCCGATTCACATCTGATTCGAGCCACTTTCATCTGAAGCACGTAGCCTTTCGGTTTATGAAGTGCCCTGAGTTCATCCAGGATTTCAACAGGAGTGTTCGTTGCCTTCACATTATAAAGATCTAAATATCTGTCATATAGGTGGCGCTAATCTGTCCTGACCAATCAGAGCTCACCTGTCCACATGTATGATGCTCAGTCGAGTTCAAAAGATTGGCAAAATTTAGTAAAATGTCAATTATTCCTGTGATCAAAGCTGAATTTTCATCATTACTCCAGTCTTCGGTGTCGCATGATCCTTCAGAAATCACTCTAATATGATACATTTATGATTATTAATGTTGAATATGCTGCTTCAGATTTGAGTCGAAACGGTCCACACTAATGGACGATAACATTCTGTCGCCCGTCTCTTTAAATGCTCTAGCGCTTTAAACCAGGAATGATTCTGATTGGCTCTTTCTGAAAGTGATTTGAATGATGTTGTTTCTATCTTTATAGTTGTGATGTGGACCCTGTTATTCTTTTACCTTTAGAATGAATTCAGAAGTATATATTTTTCGATATCGTCCTTAATGTGAATGAGCTTTTAAGATTTTTAGAAAAAAAAATACTTATTTAGTATCTTATTTATTTACTAAACCTGGAATATAGACGCTGGCATGGCTTTAAAAAGGAAAGAAAGAAACCAAATGACATTTTGTTCCTTTCAGTTGCATTTTGAGAATATGATCACGTTCACAGATTTACTGACTTTGTTATTTAAATATAAGTTTTATATAAATTAGGGCTGTCAAATGATTAATCGCGATTAATCGCATTCAAAATAAAAGTTTGTGTTTACATAATATATGTGGGCGTAGTGTGTATAATTATTTTGTATATATAAATACACACACATGTATGTATATATTTAAGAAAAATCTGAAAGTATATACTTTATATATATTTATACATAATTAATATTATATATAAAATAAATATTTGATATATTAAGAACACATTTTTCTTAAATATATACAAGCATGTGTGTCTATTTATATATACAAAATAATTATACACACTACACACACATATATTACGTAAACACAAACTTTTATTTTGGATGCAATTAATCGTTTGAAAACCCCTAATATAAATATACATACAGTATAATGTACATGCAAATTAGGGCTGGGAAACGATTAATCGCATCCAAAATAAAAGTTTGTGTTTACATAATATATGTGTGTGTAGTGTGTATAATTATTTTGTATATATAAATACACACACATGCTTGTATATATTTAAGAAAAATGTGTTATTAATATATCAAATATTTATATTTATTAATTTTCTATAAATATATATATATAAAGTATATACATGCAAATATTTCTTAAATGTTTACATGCATGTGTGTGTATTTATATATAAAAAATAATTAATTTTATTTTGGATGCGATTAATCGTTTCCCAGCCGTAATGCAAATATGTGTTAAATGCACGTGTGTGTGTTTATATGTATGAATAATTATACACAGCCCTAAAACCAAGAGATTTTGTTCCTTTAGTTGCATTTTATGATCACAGATTCATTAACGAGACTCACAAGTCTTCCACTTTCAGATCATTACGGTATGTTGAGCCGAAGTGCACTGTAGGTTTGAGAGGAACGTGTGGACGAAAGAAAGTGTTTGGATTATAATTATAATATAATATATATATATATATATATATATAATATATTACAATATAATTATATTATAATCCTATATTATCTCTCTCTCTTTTAGGAACCATGAATATCCGCGAGCGTCATCTAAACGGTCCATGATGAGCAGCACATCTAAAGACCTGCCGAGAGAGCGTGACCTGTGTGGTCCACTGTAAAGACGCGTCACCTGACCTGCACCCGCGGGTCCCACTGCCTGCTGGGAGCTGCGACTCTTTCCATGCGTCTAGTCATTTGAGGTGCTTTCGGACTTCTTTCTCATGGCTTTGATTGGTCGGACTGTAGCAGCGGAGGTCCTGTCTGCGTCCAGTGGAAAAGTAATGAGTCCGTTTCGGCGCTGGTCTGCGCTGTGAGCCCGTCTCACTGCGTCCCGGGAAAGTTGTGCTCCGTCTTCCCTCTTCTGAGCGCCAGAATGAGACATTGTGTCGGGACAGGGAAGAGCGTGTGATCTCTCGCGAGGAGTTTTGCACTGGTCCATAAAAATGAATGGAGGTAACGAAAGGGAGGGTGGGGACGGCAGAGGACATCTCGCCCAGGTGCCCATCGGCTGGCAGCGAAAGGTGGAGGCCTCGGGGGTCCTTTATATCAGGTATGACTTCATGCACGTCCTCCTTATGCTTAACCCTTCTATTATCTTCATTTGTGTCTACACTCGTTATCTTTGGGGTCTCCAGGGACCCCAGACAATAACATTTAATTTTGAAGCAGTATAATATTTTTTTTTTTTTACAAATGTAATTTTACTCTATTTATTAATGTTTTTACTCAACATTTGTGCAGTTTTTGGAGGATTTTTGAAATCTTTTAAATTTCTATAAATTAATAAATAAATATTTATTTAAATAGGCTTTTTACAAAAAAACGGCATTGTATGTAAAATTCACTTTATGAAAGACCCAGATTTCTAATTATCATTCATGGAGATAACATGGATCATTTAAAATGGTTTAATGAAAGATTTTTGACAATTTTTTGGAAAATGCACTTTTAAAATAAAAAAATATCACTTTAACCACTAGATGGCCATAGACCTCCACTATAAGCTATTTGCTATTTGACTAACCAAACTATATTTATTTCACAAGTTTTTCCAGTTGGATTCATATCTAAATATTATAAAATCACAATTATAACAAAAAAAAAACTTTATCAAAGTTAAGTATTTTTTGTCCTGACAAAAGTTTTTTCAATAATGTTACATTATGATTAGAGTCAAACCTGAACATGATGTTACAAAGAGAAATGTTGGAGTCTTTAGATTTGATCATTTATTTCAATTATCTGTTTTTAATATAATTCTATAATTTTAAATCAATGTTTCAGTTACGAACTGTAAAAGAAAAAAAAATTAACAGAAATGAACAGTTATATTACATGTTGAAAAAAAACACATGCAATGAACTGAACAGCAATAACAAATGAGAAAATAAAGCAGTAAAACAAATATAAAATAAAATGTAATGTATTAGTAAAAATGTAATAAATAAAAGATTTCCTAAAAAAAATGATTTTCAATTAATTTTTTTTTTTGAACAATTAGGAACAAAAACTGGTGGTGCACTGGAGGTGTTTACTGTTTACTGGAGGTGTTGGTATTTGAAATGTGTGTGTGTGTGTGTGTGCGTGTGTGTGGATTTTGGATGTTTTTTGCATTGTTGGAAGTGTGCCACTTTATTTCTGTCTATGTGATCTGCGTTGTTTCTTCGTTGTTGCTGATTTTAATGATGAATTTTGTATATTTACTATGCGGGGTCTCCAGAGACCCCGAAGATAAAGAGTGCTGGAATTTTTTTCATGCTAATATAAAGACAGACATCATTCCAAAATATATATTTTTTTGGTAGATCATGACAGTGTAAAGAGTTGTAGAAAGTTTCATTCCATTTGGAAAAAGAGAAAATTTTTTTAAATTTGACCAAAAGTCATTTGCGGGTCAAAAAGACCCGTTCGTTGAACACCCAGTTGATAGTTGATGTGGTTCTTCAGGGTCTTCACGTAAAGTTTGTTGCATATTTCTAGCTAAAAATCCTCAATGTTTTTGTAAAACATGTTAATTCAGGTTAACAATGTGTTTAAAAAATGCTAATTCATGCAAACAGTGTGTTCATTAATGTTAGCAACGTGCTATTTCATGCTAGTAACATGCTAATTCATGTTAAAGCTACACTGTGTGACTTTAACCCCCATCTAGTGGTGGAAAGGTATATGACCATCCAGTGAATATTAGTTTCTGTTCCTCTCAATTCCGATTTCGTTTTAACTCCTACGGTGGCCAATGTAGTCCAAGATTAACACGGCTTCCAGTTCGACCTCGTCCATGAGTGTTAACTCAGACGTAAACGCGAATTAACGGGTATGTCCCTCTTTGGCTAATGTACTTTCAACATGGCGACCGACATTAGAACCCCTTACCCGTATGTATTTTCAATGGCATATTAGACACTCACGAGAATACTTTATTACTCGAACAAAGTAAATATACATTAATGAGCACATATATTTTTGAAAGAACTAGCTAAGAATAAGATTGTTTATAGAAACAAAAATTGTTTCTATAGGTTCATGTCTTGTCTACTGTATTGGTCTAGTCACCTTTATTTCTGTAGGTCTTCATACAAAGCAGCTTCACCCTGATAAACAGGAAAATAACAATATATTGTATATATATATATATATATATATATAGGCAGATATAATAAAGCTGATAAATAATGGATTATTTCCTTCAGCTTCACCATGATGGTTTTGTATAGCTTGAAATATGATTGAAATCACTTCAAAAAAGGAAAATGCAGTGACATTTCGGTTACATAAAATTATGAGAATCTTATAATTGTGTGTTTGGGACATGGATTTTAATGATGAGACTTTTGTTTTTGTGATCAGGCTCTCAATATATAAACATTTGGATTTAGATTAATCGGCCAATATATCGGTTATCGGCTTTCAGATGTAAAGAATTATCGGTTAAATTTTTCATATCGGTGCATCTCTACTGCGAACTTCATTAATGTGAGGCAATTTCTAAATTCTGTAAAGTAATTGTGTAATTTGTGTGTGTGTGCAGTCCAAGTGGATCAGTGCTGTCCTGCCTCGAGCAGGTGAAGTCTTACTTGCTGACTGATGGCACCTGTAAATGTGGTCTGGAGTGTCCTCTCATCCTACCCAAGGTCAGTACTGAAGTTGCCCATTTTCCAAAAGCCACATTATTGCATAGCATAGACATATATACATCTATGACATATGCTAAATGTAGGTTATACATTTACTTCGTCACTGATAATAGTGGATAAATCACTGCAAGATCAGTATAGATGCTCCATTCCTCAACTTTCATGAGGTTATCACGTCTTCATTCACTGTTCGGTTGTGAACCACGCATGCTCAAACTGACCTGAGAATATTTCAATATTGAGCAATATTTGGCCAAACAGGATTGCAAAATGGCCTGAATTGATTTACGATTCATTTTGGTTTATTCTGGTGCTCTCTCACTGAATCATTTTGGGGTTTAGTCCGTAAAACAGATACTAGACAACAAAAATAACAATATTCAGCTTTTTTGAAAGGTAATTTGTCATGAAAATGCTAGGCTGTTCTTTTCGGTTTATTTCCTAAGCAAACTACACCGTACTTCCCTGTTTTTTTCTGTGATGCGTTTAATAGACTGTTAAACGGACAGACAGTTCAGCCAAAAATTAAAATGCCTGTCATTACTTACCCTCTTATTATCCCTGAACGATGTATGACTTTCTCTCTTCAGAAAAACACAAATGAAGATTTTTAGGAAATTTTTCAAAATAGTTTTGTATTCTTGGTGCTTTCGCAGCTTGCCATAAATAAGTGCATTGTGAAGTGAACAGAGTCTCATAAACGCTCGTATGACCGTCTGTGTGTGTTTTTATCAAGCATCACATTATATGGGATTATATTATGGACTCTCAGAGAGGGAAAAATCTTCCTTTGACTTTGTCTGAAGAAAGTAAGTCATGTACGTTGAGGATGACATGAGAGATGAATAATTCAGGTCACAGTGGCTGTGTCCGAAATCACATACTCTGTTAAATAATGATTTAACTCATTAAATAATAAATCATTATTTAATCATTTATTAAATAGGAATTAAATTACAGTATATTACATTGACTTCTTTTCTGATATTATATTCTGTTTATGTTCTGAAAATTATGAAAAAACGTGAGAAATAAAAGGTCAATTTTGTGAAAGAATAAATTGTATATTGTATGTAAAAAGTACTTTAAAGTCTTGTATTGAACACGGTGTCGAGTTAAAAAGTTAAAAGTGTCTTTTATAGGGCTGTCAAACGATTAATCGCATCCAAAATAAAAGTTTGTGTTTACATATGTGGGTGCACTGTGTATAATTATTTTGTACATATATAAATACACACACGTTTGTATATATTTAAGAATATAATTTATATTATATTATTATATTATAAATAAAAATATTTTATATATAAATAATATTTTTTAAATATTATATATACATAATATTTTAATATTCTTAAATATATGCATGTGTGTTGTGTGTATTTATATATATATATATATATATATATATATTAGGGATGGGCAACGATTGATCGCGATTAATCGTTAGCAAAATAAAAGTTTGTGTTTACATAATATATGTGTGTGTAGTGTGTATAATTAATTTGTATATATAAATACCCACACATGCATGTATATATTTAAGAAAAATGTGTTATTAATATGTCAAATATTTATATATAATATTAATTATGTATAAACATATGTAAAGTATATACATGCAAATATTTCTTAAATATATACATGCATGTGTGTGTATTTATATATACAAATTAATTATACACACTACACACACATATATTATGTAAACACAAACTTTTATTTTGCTAATGTTTAATCGCGATTAATCGTTGCCCATCCTTAATATATATATATATATATATATAATTATTTAATAATTGTTTCACTATACTATTTGGGAAATTTGACTGTGGGGATAGCTTCCAGTAATCAATGTGGTATAATTTATTTTGAGATTTAAAGCATTAGTTCACCTCAAAATGAAAATTTCCTGATAATGTACTCACCCCAATGCCATCCAGATGTTCATGTCTTTCTTCAGTGGAAAAGAAATTCAGTTTTCTGAGGAAAACATTTCAGGATTTTTCTCCACACAATGGACTTCAATGGGAACCAAATTGTCGAAGTCCTCCAAATGAACCTGCGATCCATACCAATACATTTGGGCAAACATAGGCTACTTAGATTACTAACGTAACATAAAGCAACTAGTTGATAATGCTCGATTACCTAAGCGGTGTTGTTCTCTCGGATTATAGTGTCGATTTCACTAAATATGATAAAAAATGTCTTTAAAATGGTCTTTTTGTGTGCGTATCCTGGATGTTTAAAACAATGGGGCGGTACTTCCGCCTAGGTCCAGCGTGACCTTTCCAATGTGATTACATAATGCCTGGTGCGTCGCAGACCAGCTCAAGACCTACAGTTGTGGCTAAAAAGTATATAAATTTGTATTTGTTTTTAGAAAATGAGCGAAAAAGACCTTTGAAACTGCATTGATTTGGACTTCAACAATTTGGTCCAGTACCTGAAATGTTCTCCTCAGAAAACTGAATTTCTTTGGATGGCTTCAACATCTTGGATGGCATAAACGATCAGGAAATTTTCATTTTGAGGTGAACTAATCCTTTAATCGCCTCCTAAATGTCACGTTGAATAAACAAAGCAAACCAAGACTTGATGCCCAAACTCAAGGCTTGCTCTGACGATTGTGTTTTCTTAGGTTTTTAATTTTGATCCTGGTGCGGTAGTGAAGCAGAGGACGGCAGAGGATGTGAAGGCTGACGAGGATGTGACCAAGCTTTGCATCCACAAGAGGAAGCTTATCGCTGTCGCTACGCTGCATAAAAGCATGGAGCTGCCGCCTCCTTCGCTAACACTCACCAGTCCTGGTGGAGGCACAAGTACGACATATTACCTTTTATGTAGTGTGTAATAAAGCTGTTCGTGAACATAAAACATCTGCAGAGTTTCAAAGATCAGAGGTCAGGTAAATTGAGTTTCTGTCTCCCAAATGAAAGCAACTGCCTGAAATTAGATACAAACATAGGTTTGTAACTAATTTGGTGTTTCGTTTCTGACACGCGCTGTAAGCAGTCGACCAATCACAGCAGACTGGCTCGTTTTGACCAATCAGAGCAGAGCACATCTCAGAAAGGCGGGGTTTTGAGGGACTGAATCCTTGATTTTTTTTTTTTTTTTTTTTAGCTTGGATGCATGTAAACCTATTGTAGAAGATTCAAAAACAAAACTAGGAACCTTTAACCCTCAAACCATATTCACTTTATAGCCCTTAATCCTGTAATTGTGGACAAATGTGGACACAGAGGACTCCTAATTTTTATTTTCGGGGTATTTTTGAATTTATTTACTTCATAGTACCATATTTTCTATGTAAATTATGCTTGTTTTTATTTTTTTAAACTACATTAAAATATCATTTCTATAAGCTCTTAGAGCTAAAACCTAAAGATGAAGTGACTTTGCTGTCACCTGGTGTCTTATTGTAGAATGCTCTAAATTGCAGTTTTTCCCTTTCATTTCTATGGGTGCCCATTTTTGACCCAAATACAACATTAAGTTTTTTTTTGTTTGTTTTTTCACCCACTTAACATTGATTGTACAATTGAGTCAAAAAAAATTGCTCCGATCAAGGCAAGTATTATTATTATTATTATTTTTTTTTAATAAATCAAAACTATTTTGCCCACATTTGTCCAGAATACGGTTTTAGGGTTAAAATGGCATTATTGGGCACTTTAATATGAACGTATCTGAACAAGCACCCTTTTTTGAATGAATGAATTATGTTTTCTCCTTTTTAATCATGTGCATGTTTTTTCCTCAGTGATTTTACAGGGTTCTCATGATGTCACTTAAGTAATTCTAACATTTTGATAAATATAATAAATGTCACAGAATATCACAGTTTATCGCAAAAAAAAAAACAACCAATGGCTGCTATTTACGATTCTAATTAATGCCTGTTATTACAGCCATTACAGGTGAAACTGGAAAAATTAGAATATCGTGCAAAAGTTCATTTATTTCAGTAACTCAAATTAAAAGGTGAATAATAATTCACCTTTTAAGTTGAATTACTGAAAAAAATTATATTTAAATAAATTATATTAATTTTGAATTATATTTATTATATTAATAATAATAATAATTTTGATGATTATGGCTTACAGCTTATGAAAACCTTTCACAATATTCTAATTTTGGCTCTCATAAACTGTAAACCATAATCAAAAGTATAACAAACAAAGTCTTGAAACATCTCACTTTGCATGTAATGAGTCTATATAATACAGTGATGTGAATAAGTTTTGGCCCCCATGCTAAAGTCGCCTAAAAAGAGGAATAAAAAATCATCTGTTGGATATTGATCTTAATGCCTCAATTAGAAAAATGAGGAAAACTCCAACCTTTAAGGACACCAATTTTCTTTGTGAATGAATAAGGTATCATAAATAAATAAATGTTTTTCCTTAAAATACAGGGTGCATAAGTCATTGCCCCCCTATGTTAAATACATAAATAATAAATTCCCATAGAGTCAGGCAGATTTTTATTTTTAAAAGCCAGTTATTTCATGGATCCAGGATAATATGCATCCTGATAAAGTTCCCTTGGCCTTTGGGATTAAAATATCCTAGAGATTGGCATGGGGTACTTTCCATAAGATCATCTTTCAATGCAAATCAAACCAGTTATTAGGCTAACTGAAATAAAACCATCCCAATCTCTAGGTGTGGTGATGGTGTGTGATGATGTGGGGATATTTTAATTCCAAAGGCCAAGGGAACTTCATCAGGATGCATATTATCCTGGATCCATGAAATAACTGGCTTTTAAAAATAAAAATCTGCCTGACTCTATGGGAATTTAACATAGGGGGGTATGACTTATGCACCCTGTATTTTAAGGAAAAACATTTATTTATTTATGATACATTATTCATTCACAAAGAAAATTGGTGTCCTGAAAGGTTGGAGTTTTCCTCATTTTTCTAATTAAGGCATTAAGATCAATATCCAAAAGATGATTTTTTATTCCTCTTTTTAGGCGACTTTAGCATGGGGACCAACACTTATTCACTCCACTGTATATTTTTTTGCAGTTTTACCTTTTAAGTTGAACTTTTGCACGATATTCTAACCTTTCGAGTTTCACCCTGCGTTATCTTGCACAAACTCCTAGGGGTTCATATAGCCTCACCCAGTAGTAAACAATTGCACACTAAATGATTGACAGCGCCTCTGTGTCTTCCTGCAGGTGTGACCTCCGTGACCTCGACCGCACAGCCTCGAGCAATAAGGAATAAAACCCACGAGGGCCAGCCCGAATGTAAGATCCCGTATAAGGTGATGATGGCGGCGGGGCAGCGGCACTTCTCTCCGGATCGCTGTGTCCCGCAGGACGCTTTCCCTCCGTTCCCCCGACAGAGACTGGCCAGCGGGGACCCGGGGCCCAAGTCTCCGTACCGCAGAGTCATGCTGAGCCCTCCTTCGCAAGCCTTCGGGGACGGCTCTCTGTCCCCGAGAACGGACGCTATCGGCAGTCCTGACACGTATTTGCGGAACAACCCCTGTGGCTTCCAGGGAACCGGCAGTCCGAGTGCGATCCACAGCAACAGCCGAATCCCTTTGTCTTCTCCCGGGGTCATGATGCACGGCTCGCCCGTCGCGCAGTCATCGTGCGTAATGGCTGGAAGGACTAACATGCCTCTGTCGCCGCCAGTCCCAAACAAGAGTCCCGTTATGAAAAAGCCCATGTGCAACTACCCGCCCGGCATGGACTCCAGCAGAACGGTGTTTCACCACAAGCCTCCGTCGGCTCCCTGTTCCCTGCAGAACAAACAGGTGAGCTGAGAAACACCCTCCTGCCTCTTGGGAAATTAATTGTCTAAAAAATGATTGTGGTTATGGCGATTAATTGCCAGTTTGAGGGCTTTGTCATGCATTTTTTTGTGTGCTTCATAGTAGGGATGGGCAATGATTAATCGCGATTAATCGTTAGCAAAATAAAAGTTTGTGTATACGTAATATATGTGTGTGTAGTGTGAATAATTAATTTGTGTATATAAACACACACACATGCATGTATATATTTAAGAAATAATTGCATGTATATACTTTATATATATTTATACATAATTAATTTTATATATAAATATAAATATTTCACATATTAACAACACATTTTTCTTAAATATATACATGCATGTGTGTGTATTTATATCTACAAATTAATTATACACACTACACACACATATATTATGTAAACACAAACTTTTATTTTGCTAACGATTAATCGTTGCCCATCCCTACTTCATAGGGTTGGGTATTGACACAAATTTCACAATTCGATTCGATTTCGATTCAATATTGATTAATTTGGATATTAGTCACAATAAATGTCAATTTTTCTCAAGGGAATCAAATCTCTGAACTAATGCTGTAAACTATGGGAGTCTAGTTGTAGCTTCATTAGCCTAATATGAAGGTAATAATGAGCTGTTTTGTAGCTATACAAACACTTAAATTACACTTATTTATTTTTATAATAAGAAGATTATATGAAATATAAACATTTAAATGGTGGCTGTCATAAAAACTTGCCAGATTTATTCAAATATGCATTAAATATTGTAGAACATTAAGATTATAATGCATGTAATATGGTGTATATATTTATCAAAATGTATCGGATTTTAAAACCAACAAATATTTGTATCGGTCTTCAAAATCCTTTATCGGTCGGGCTCTACCTTTAAATATTAATTTATTCTTGATATTTTAGAACTCCAGCTCAGACAAAATATCGCGATACAACCTGTTAACGGGGATGTGGGGAAAAGAGTGCAAATCATGTTCATATTTTTTGGAGTTGCCCTTCGATGGTGAATTATTGGATGGAACTTAAACAATGCATGGACAAGATTTTACAAATTAATCTACCTTTCACTTTTGACACACTTTATTTGGGAAGACTTAATATGCAAGGTAAAAAGAATTTGAATTGGAAAATGATTAAAATCATGTTACTAGCAGGAAAAAAGGGAATTACTAGGAAATGGCTAAAGGTGGAAGCGCCAAGAAAGGAAAATTGGGTTGCTGTGATGCATGATATATATGTTATGGAGAAACTGACCTCCACTTGTAGACTTGAAATGGATAAATTCAAGAGCTTGAATGGATTCTTGAAATTTATTCAAACGATAAGATCAGACTTTGTCTGATTCATAATACCTGAGGCACTCCCCTGTGTTTTGTTCTTGCTACCATGTTTTTTTATTTATTTATTTTTTTTAATATTGTTTTTCTGTTTCGTTTTGAAAAAAAAGATGATGCAGGACAAGGACAAATATGTTGTATAATATGACCAAAAGTGTATTTCATGTCTCGCAACGTCAATAAAAACAGGGTTCCTACAGGGTCTTAAAAAGCCTTAAAAGCATTGAATTTATGAATTTGGAAATAATACCTTAAAAAGTCTTGAATTTTGATATTTGGGTCTGTATGTCGGTGTTAATTTCATTGATGAAAATAATGATAAACTTTTCTTCAACGACATTTTTTCACTGACAAAAACAAGATGATAGTTTTGAATGACAAGAAATATGATGAAAATCTATTGACATTTTCGTCAACGAAAAAAAAAAACTAGATGAAAATGTTAGATAGTGTCGATCTGGGAAGCGATCCAGTCAGAACTGATGTCCTGTGTGTGTTTAGCTAATGTTAAAACACAACTTATCATTGTTCGGCAAACTTTCTTGTGGCCTACTGAAATGTTTTTATTTTACCAGCTTGACTTACCATCTTTTACTATGGACGCTTGTTTCCACCATAGAATGAAAAATATAAAAGGTAATTGCGACTTTTTATCTCACAATTCTGACTTTTTTTTCTCACAATTGCGAGTTTACTTCTTCCAATTCTGACTTTATTTCTCAGAATTGTGAGAAATAAAGTCGCAATTGCGTGTTATAAAGTCAGAATTGCAAGATTTAAACTAGTATTTTTTTCCCCTTAGAATTGGCCTGATAAGTCGCAATTCCGAGTTTATATCTCACAATTCTGAGAAAAGATGTCAGAATTTCGACATATAAACTCGCAATTATGTGTTAGAAAGTCAGAATTGCGAGATGTAAACTTGCAATTGTGAGAAAAAAAAGTCGCACTTCTGTCTTTTTTCCTCAGAATTGCGACTTTATATCACCCAATTCTGACTTTATATCACCCAATTCTGACTTTATATCACCCAATTCTGACTTTATATCTCACAATTCTGACTTTATATCACCCAATTCTGACTTTATATCTCGCAATTCTGACTTTATATCACCCAATTCTGACTTTATATCACCCAATTCTGACTTTATATCACCCAATTCTGACTTTATAACTCGCAATTCTGAGAAATAGTCAGAATTGCGAGATATAAACTCGCAATTGTGAGAAAAAAAGTCACAGTTATTTATTTTATTTTTTTATTCAGTGGCGGAAACAAACTTCCATATTCCACATTTGAAAAATAAATGAACACAAGTTGAAGGATTTTGTTTTTCTTACCTGGTAAGGACGGGAAATTTGTATAAATTTTTTATATTAATGGTCTTAAAAAGGTCTTAAAAGACTTGAATTTAACTTGAAGAAACCTGTAGGAACCCTGTAAGAAAAAAAAATTAATTTATTCAATTGAATAAATAACTGAAACAATCGCAACAAACTGGCCAATCACAGAAAAGGCCATATTCATATACAGTACGAACTAACGCCAATCGTCTGCTCCCTGTTCCCCGCAGAATAAACAAGTGAGCTCCGAAAAAGACCCTCTTGGCATCCTGGATCCCATCCCTAGTAAACCCAATCCCACTTTCCAACCCAACGCCCACTCTCAGGTACCAATGATGAATGTAAACATCCCTCCTGCAATCGTCCCATTGCCGAGCAACCTGCCTTTACCCACGGTGAAACCGGTCGGTCACATGACCAGGAATACGCACGGCACCGCCACATCGATCTCCCCGTCGCCCGTCACGTCTCCCGTGCACATGTCCGGGCCGGCTTTGAGCCGGATCGAAGCGTCTCCGCAACGTTCCCGTTCCTCGTCGACCTCATCCGAGCAAGGAAGCTTCGCCGTTCCCCCGTGCGGCACGATAAAGGCGCGGTCGCCGCGGTCCTCGATGGGTTCCCCGCGACCGGCTCTGCCTTCGAGCCCATCCGGCAAAGCGGACGGTATCCACCAGTACAAAGAAATCCCAACCCAGTTGCTGGCAGGGATGAGCAGTCAGCACAACCCCATGTATCCCCCCTCGAAGGAAAAGGAGCACCTTTTGGGAATGCCACTGAACCAGATCCTTAACCAACACAACGCTGCCTCGTTCCCCGCCAGCAGTCTCCTCTCAGCCGCCGCCAAAGCACAGCTAGCAAATCAAAACAAGATCGGAGGATGCCCTCTCGGCGCGGGTGAAGCCAACAGAGCCGTCGAAACACACATGTTGCCACCAAACCCTGGGATGGTTATACCTAGCGAAGCCCAGAGTGGGCGCGCGGCGCTTCGGGATAAGCTAATGGCACAGCAACGCGACCCTCTCCGCAAGCGTAAACATCCCCCGAACGCTACCAACCACGAGAACTTCTTCAACATGAGCGGCATGAGAACGCCGTCCGCCGAGCAGATGCGGAAGACCTCTCGAATGCCGTCCAACACGTCGATGGCTCAGCTGCTCCAGTCTCTGAGCAACCACAGCTCGCACATGGGCAGGGGGAGCCGAAACCCTCCGGGGCGGGGGCACTTCCCCGAGGGGTCGCAGAACGCGCAGGTTCAGCAGCGACTGCACGGCCCTGCCGACGCCATGATGGAGACTCAGGGCCAGTATTCGGCCAGGGTCAACCAGATGCAGGCGATGGGCAACTGTGGACCCGTCAACCAAAGCGGACCTCTCGGAAACCATGTGATGGGACACTTTCAGCAGCGCGTTCAGCCTAACGTCGGCTGTATGATGCCCAGCGGCGGGGACGCCTGCTGCTCACAACCCATGACTGACACAGGTAAGGAGGATGTTTTGGTGCACCAAATTCTCACCCACCCCTAGTTTATGGAATGCCAAAGCTGACTTAATTAAAAATAAATAAA
Organism: Cyprinella venusta; assembly: GCA_038021265.1. NCBI lineage: Eukaryota > Metazoa > Chordata > Actinopteri > Cypriniformes > Leuciscidae > Cyprinella > Cyprinella venusta. The sequence continues at coordinate 1,379,043 of CM075868.1, forward strand.
TACATAAATAAATGTACCAAGAAATGTAAAAAAGCAAAAAAAAAAAAAAAAACATAAATAAATAAATATACAAAGAAATGTAAAAAAGTGCAAATAAATGAGTATTTATACATTTTTTTCCATATTTATGTATAATTGTATTTTTCACACATTTATTTATTTATTTATTCATTTATTTATTTCAACTTTTATTTATTTCCACATTTATTTCCGTATTTATGTTTTATGTAAATTCCTTTATTTTCACATTTATTTATTTCCACATTTCATCCTTTCCACATTTATTTATTCCAACATTTCTTTCTCCGTATGTTAATGAGGGGGGCGTGTTTTAACTCAGACCTCAGCAATCGAGCTCAGATTGGCAGTTCTAAAGCTTTGAGGCCACAGCGACACCTGGTGGTGTGTGACCAAACGAACTGCAAGAGCTGTGCAGGAATATCACATTTTAAGTCATGTATTTCACCGATTGCTCATGTCTGCGTTAAAACACGCCCCCCTCATTAGTATATGGACAAAGAAATGTTGGAATAAATAAATGTGGAAATAAATTAATGTGGAAATAAATAAATGTGAAAATAAATAAATTTAGACATAAAAACATAAATACATAAATGAATGTAGAAATAAATAAAAGTGGAAATTAATAAATAAATAAATGTACAAATAAGTAAATAAATAAATGTGTGAAAAAATACAATTATACATAAATAAGGAAATAAAAGTATAAATACTCATTTATTTGTACTTTTTTACATTTCTTTATATATTTATTTCTGTATTTATTTATGTATTTTTGCTTTTTTACATTTCTTTGTATATTTATTCATGCATTTATTTATTTTTAATTTACTCAGCTTTGGCGTTCCTTTGCATTGGGATTGAGAAGCGTAATAGAAAACTGAGTAATCTCATATGGTGATGTAAGGGTGCTTCCACGCTTGAGCGTTTGTTTCAGAACTAGCTTTTTCTCCCTTGGTTGAGTTCGTTTAGGCAAATGTGAACACGCCAATCACTCAGAGGTGGAAGTAACGAATTACAACTACTCGCGTTACTGTAATTAAGTCGTTTTTTCGTGTACTTGTACTTTTTTTGAGTGTAATTTTAAGTCTGTTATTTTCCTTGTACTTGAGTTCAAATTAAGTTAAAGGGATACTCCACTTTTTTTGGGAAATAGGCTCATTTTACCACTCCCCCAGAGTTAAACAGTTGAATTTTATTGTTTTTGAATCTATTGAGCCGATTTTCTGATGTTTAGAAGAATATCAGTAACCAGACAGTTTCTGGTCTCATTGACTTCCATAGTAGGAAAAAAATGAAGAGTTCAGATGCAAAAGCCTCTAAATGCCATTTGAAATTTTCTTCTAAAATGATCATTTTTATCAAGCTTGTATATTTAAGTTCAGTTATTTCACTTAAATGACAATTAATAGGTAATCTTCATTGCCATTTAAGTGAAATTACTGAACTTAAATATACAAGCTTGATAAAAATGATCATTTTAGAAGAAAATTTCAAATGGCATTTAGAGGCTTTTGCATCTGAACTCTTCAACTATACTATAGTTGTCCATAGCTGTCAACATTGAACATTGAAAATAAGGGAGATTTCCTGGAATCCATCGCTAAAATAAGGGATTTTTTTTTTTACATTTTTAAGAGCATAAGAAACAAATGAAAAAAAAAAGATATTTTATTCCTGTTAAGCTATGACCTCTGTAGTGGACACCAGGACTCGACAATAGGCATCTCTAGTTCTATTTCTAGCATGCACACGTTTGCTGGGTAATTTTGGAAATCTTTATTATCCAGTCAGATTTTTTTAAATGTAAAAAAAAAAAAAAAACCTGTTTCTAAATAAAATAACCCAACAAGCTTCTTTATGTTGCATTATAATACATTGATAATAATAATCATATTAGACCATTTTTATAACTTACTCCCATAAAAGTAAATAAATATCACAGGCTAAAACGTAATTTGTACTTGAGTAGTTTTACTTTGTACTTGTACTTAAGTACATTTTTAACACCAGTACTATTACTTGTAATTGAGTATTACTTTAGCAACTACTTGTAGTTGAGTACAAATTTTCAGTACTCCACTTTTTTTTGGAAATAGGCTCATTTTACCACTCCCCCAGAGTTAAACAGTCGAGTTTTACCGTTTTCGAATCCATTCAGACGATTTTTTGATATTTAGAAGAATATCTGTAACCAGACAGTTTCTGGTCTCATTGACTTCTATAGTGTAGGAAAAAAAATATACTTTGGAAGTCAATGAGAGCAGAAACTGGTTACTGATATTCTCTTGATTACTGAAATCTTTGCTTTGAGCCCTGCTGAATTCAATATTGCAATTAAGACCCTACATATGATATTGAAATATTTTAAATATGATGAATATTTGTGTCCTTTTTTATAGTGTAGTCTTAGTGAGTTTCTGGAGCTGTGTGATATAGAGAATATAGACACTCCGCTTTTGTGTTGTCTTTAACAAACACTTTTAAAAAGTGACATTATTCAATACAAACTAAGATTTGTTTCTAAATGATAAAATCCTCAGCTAAATGACTGCTTAAATTCACAAGGCCACTATGTTTGTTCGTACAATTGCACTAAATGTGGGAGAAAAAGGGCCAAACCCACCTCGGCAAAAACAGCCTTTTCTGTGATTTATTTAATTTAGCTTAAATCATAAGCACTTGGAGATAAATCCCAGCTTCCTTATTATCTGATCATGAAGTCATATTATCACCTGTTCCTGTCGTCAAACATTGAAGCGGTTTCGGTCGATAATGTATGAAGCAGCGTCTTTTGGTCCGATGTTGTCGTTGGAGGGAAGATGACTGTCAGGCAGGTGAGGTTATGATTCATAAACAGTCACTGTAGGGACACTTGCAATCCAAATTCAAAGATTTGTTGGACTAAAAGACATCAAAAAGGAAGTTTAATCCTCAATGCGTGCATGTAAAAGCACAGATCCAGAGTTAGCATGACACGCGTGTTGTTAGCCTGAGGAGCACCTGCACTTACAAATGCTCCTGTTATAATGCACACATCTTCCTCCCTGACCTGTTCAGTCATGTGTGTGTGTGTGTGTGTGTGTGTGTGTGTGTGTGTGTGTGTGTGTGTGTGTGAGAATCATACCACTACCAATCATCGCACTGCTGTCTCCATGGCAACCTCCCCAGTAGATCATACACACTGTCCGCACAGGGCCGTCATTCTGTGACACCACACACCGCATTCATTATGCAACATGACTGTTATTCAGCACATGCGTTTAATCTCACTCCATGTGCTGGGAATGTGTTGGAGGAGGTCGTGCAACCTTTAAAACCAGCGCAGGGTTTACACAAACTACACATGCACTCGCGATAAACATGTCGCTTTTACTAAACCTCAAATATTCGTCCCTCGGGTTTTTTTAAAAGACGAACATTGCATTTGCAGAGTTTATCTCTCACGCCTGTAGCTGAAGGCCTCGATTAGCTTGATCAGGTGTGTTTGATGAGGGTTGGAGCCCAAAGCAGAAATAAGAGGCTTGTATTTTGCTTGTATTTTTATTAGATAAAGCATGTGGATTATTCAATGACTACCTGTTTCTGTAAAGTGTGTGATGAACAGTGGATACATTTCTGACAGTTTCTGTGGGTGGGATGTGTGTATCATGTTGAATATACACCAGTTTTAGCCATAGACTGTAAAGAAACATGGACAAAGTGTGTGTGACGTCACCCGTAGTGTTTCTGAAGCCCGAAGTGGTGATTTTTTATATAACTCTTAATGAAGAAAGCCTCTTAAACAAGCCTTCTGAGTAAATAATGGGATATTTTTTGGGTGAATTAACCCTTTAAGATTTTTAAGAGCCTTCATGAAAGGATGTGATTAAATATTTGTAATGTGGCTACTTTTGTATTTTAGTGGCTTTACTAGAATGACGTAAGTTTTGACATTTAAAGTTACACGATTAGTAACTAGAGGTGTGTCACAATATATCGCAATGCAAAAATGCAACAATATGTCATGTGTATAGTGAATATTACTGTGCATAAAAAAACAAGTTTACAGAGTTTTAGTGTCAGTAATACATTAAACTACTTGGGCTGTTAAACGATTAATCACATCCAAAATAAAAGTTTGTGTTTACATAATATATGTGTGTGTAGTGTGTATAATTATTATGTCCATATATGTATAAATACACACACATGCATGTATATTTATTTAAAAAAAAAAAATATATATATATATATATATATATAATTATAAATCTATATAGAGTAAATACATGAATATTTCTTAAATATATACAAGCATGTGTGTGTATTTATATATATATATATATATATATATATATATATATATATATATATTAGGGCTGGGAAACGATTAATCGCGATTAATCAGATACAAAATAAAAGTTTGTGTTTACGTGTGTGTAGTGTGTATAAATATTTTGTATAATACACACATATTTTTTGTATAAATTATTTTGTATAAATACACACACATGCATGTATATATTTAAGAAAAAATGTGTTATTAATATATCAAATATTTATATTTATGTATAATATTAATTTTATATAAATATATATAAAGTATATACACGCAAATATTTCTTAAATGTTTACATGCATGTGTGTGTATATATAATAATTATACACACTACACACACATATATTATGTAAACACAAACTTTTATTTTGGATGCGATTAATTGCGATTAATTGTTTCCCATCCCTAATATATATATATATATATATAATATTATACACAATGCACCCACATATATTATGTTAACAAACTTTTATTTTGGATGCGATTAATCGTTTGACAGCCCTATAAACTACTTTATAATGTTGAATATAATATGCAATAATGCAATTAGGGATATTTGTTTGTTCTGATAATGCCAAATATATTGTTGTCAGTCCAAAGTGTCCTACATTTATTTTAAATATATCTACTCAGTGACAGAGTAAAGCATATTCGTCTAAAATAATTCTGTATTTTGAGCTTGAATCATGAATATTGTTATTGGTGTCTCTATTGTCCTGCATTGGGTTTCAGCACATCATTTACACACACAATAATACAAAATTTAGCATTTAATGAATAGTACATTCTTTGTCGACCTTTTATCTTGGAGTATCGCGATAATATGGTATCATGAGTTCAGTTTCGTGATGTATATCGAATCATGACTTGAGTGTCTCGTTCATCCAGTACTTTTCAGACAGTGTGCATGCATAACCACGACTGCCAATCAATTGATTGTTTTTCCAAGTTAATATATTTTTAGTTCCTCCAACTTTTGCATATTTACTAAGTATTAGTACTAATGCAGTATGTGGTGAATGTCTCCTGCTTTGTCCACAGGTGACCCTGCATCGCTGAGCTGCAGTATAGGAAACTCTCCTCAGATGGGTGGTGTCATGGCCGCCGGTGGGCACATATATCAACAACATCAACAACAACAGCACCAACACCATCAGCAGCAGCTGCACCCGTCACTGCAGGGCATGCACGGGGTCTCCACATATCCCAACCAGGGGCATTCCTTCGCAACTGCTCCTTTCACGGACAATAACGTTCCCAACTCCAACAGCTTGCCTTGCCGGTACCAGGATTATCAGGTGACTCACATTATATCAGAATGCACACATAGCTACTAGAACATTGTACACAGATAAAGTGGTAACAGTGGAATCACTGTTTTACTCCAAAAAAAAGCCAAGAATAAAAACATTCTTACTTTGGCAAGTGTGACTTTACTTGAGAAATTGCTAAAGTGCAATGAACAACGTAGTATGCAACAATAAGATTATTATTTGAGCTTATTAACAATAACAATAAGATGCATATTATTTGTAAACACAAACATTATGTATACAACCCAGTCTATGTTTAACTTGTGCAAAGTGCAAACATTCTGAAACAAAATAATAAAATTAATATCCAATACTGAGGTGCATTGAACAAAGAATGCATACTTGAATATAAATTATAAAACAAACATGACACTTGGAGTGTGTTGAACATAAAAATTAATAAGAGAATCCCTGAATAAACACTGTATTTGGTCTTGGTTAGTTTGGTATTATAGACTTAAAGCCCTGTTTTAAGATCGTTTCTGATGAAATGGAACGGTTAAGATACGCACAACCGGCGCTGCGTCATCATAGAATGTTCACGCCCACTTTTGGGGGAAAGAAACTAGATTCCCCATAGACTTCAATACAAAATAACGGCAAAAACCAACGTCCGTACACAGCCGACGGGCGTAAATCACTTATATACAGCATGTCACGTAATTATATGTCCAGCCTGCCTGCCATAGAGCGTGAAAGATAAATTTTTTTATGCCCGTTATCAACTAGCCCAGGCTACCTGCCATCATAATCATTAATTCATGAGATATACATTAAGGTTTTTTACTTTAAAAAGCAAAATAAAATCATTCACTCTCTTACCTCGTGAGTGACTCGACGAGGTAAAAGTAAATGTCCGGGTAAGACACCTCTGGCCACTGGGTGGGGTTGTTACCCCAATTTGACGCTGATAAAGGGACATGTTTTTAAATTGACCAAATTAAGTTTGTGTTTTTCACACACTATGGCAGGCAGAGTGGACATATAATTACTTGACATGGTGTTTATAAGTGATTTCTTAAGTTATTTACGCCTGTCGGCTGTGTACGGACGTTGGTTTTTGCTGTTATTTTGTATTGAAGTCTATGGGGAGTCTTGTTTGTTTTCCCCCCAAAAGGGGGCGGGGACAAAATTGACAGTTAAGTTCCCGGATGTGCCGGTTGTGCGTATTGAAATTTGGACAAATGCTGTTGTCCCGAGAATTTTAGGTTTGTGTGTTAGCACCCACACAATCAGTCATAAAACGCATTAAACATTCGTTTATAAAGATGTCAAACTCACCGAGTGGTCAGGGATATGCTCACACAAACATCGCTGCAAAATATGCCTTCAAACAGGTTTTATCCTAGTTTTTGTCCGACTCTATTGACTTGACTTGGTACAAAAACTACCATTAAACCCTGTGTTGTTGTTGTGTGGAATCTGGCGGCCGGTGCTGGGCGCACGCGATAGGAAACGGCAGCATTGCTGATACTTATTTTTAGCTCCATACAGACCGACTTCACGCAAAACAGGCATAAATTACATGCGTTGTGAACGTCAGACTTATCATTTTCGTTCCGTCTCGTCAAAAAACTCGAAAACGTCTCGTGATGTTTGAGTCACGCCAGAGCTATTTTTAGCTAGTCATCGTCATAAAAAACGGTGCGTTAACGAAATCATTTCGTTAATATTAGGACTTTAGCGGCTTCCCTTTTCCCCAGTGTAAAAGAGTGAAGGGGCGTCGTCCATCTTTTTGAACAGTCTGTGATGTAAGCGTAGCCTAAATGTCGTGTTTTTGCCATTTCAGGGCTGCATGCCCGACGGCGCCCAGCCAGGATTGACATCTCACTCTGGAGACGCGGGCATGTACCGAGAGCAGAAGCTGCAGCAGGGTCACGACGCGCCCATGGCGGGAGGATCGGTGGAGTCGGTGGACGCCATCTACAGAGCGGTGGTGGACGCCGCCGGCAAAGGCATGCACGTGACCATCACCACCGGCATGAGCGTCAGCACGCAGGCCAGCCCCGTCCCCGCGCTCAGCGCCATGAGTGCCTTCACCGCCTCCATCGGCCAGCCGCTCAGCCTACCTCACGCCGTCAACGCCGTCATCCACGCGCCGCGCAGCTCCGAGGCTAACGAGACGCTCTCCCAGATCCAGCGCACCCGGCTGCAGCACAACCACACGCGCAGGAGCTCCGAGAAGAACACGCCCGACGGCTCGGACGCGCACGAGTACTTCCGCTCGCCCCGTCCGCACTGGGACGAGTCCAATCACGCGCACTGGAGAGGCGAGGAGTTCCTGGAGTGCTCCACACACGTGCACAGCAAATCCGAGAGGAAGCCCATCGCCGACTGTCCCACGGAGACCCACGAACCCCACGAACGGTTTAACCAGCGCGCGAGAGAGCAGGTGAACGGCACCATGGCCCGCGGCGGGTACGACGACGACCAGTCGCCCGGTTCCTCCACGAGCCTGGAAGGGCCGCTGCTCAAAGACTACGCTCACTTCAACGGGCACTTTAACGGACACTGTGCGCCGAGCCCCTCGGACACCAAGAGCCTCAGCAGCGAGGAGGAGCTCCGGCACCCCGACTCGCCCTCGGCCGATCTGATGCACTACAGGCCCAGGGCCTTACACGTGGGGGAACTGGTCTGGCCCATTAAAGGCTTCCCCGCCTGGCCTAACAAACTGATGCGAGAGGAGCATGGACACAATCCCAGCATGCAACTGTCTGAACAGGCCAAGGTAAGAGTGACTCGTCTGGTTTATATCCCTTTCAAGGTGTGGAAATGTTGGAAATAGGCTCATTTAACCACTCCCCCAGAGTTAAACAGTCGAGTTTTACCGTTTTCGAATCCATTCAGATGATTTTCTGATATTTAGAAGAATATCAGTAACCAGACAGCTCATTGAGTACCATAGTAGGAAAAAATATACTATGGAAGTCAATGAGACCAGAAACTGTCTGGTTACTGATATTCTTCTAAATATCCGAAAATCGGCTCAATGGATTCGAAAACGGTAAAACTCGACTGGGGGAGTGGTAAAATGAGCCTATTTCCCAAAAAAAGTGGAGCATCCCTTTAAGGAAACGTCATGCTATTTTGCTGTAGAGCAAGAAAATTTCTTTTCCGGGTTCATTGAACATCTCAGTGAGATTTGTTCAAGAGGGTGTTTTTTTCAGGTAATGAAAAATTGAGAATTAATGAATCAATCCTGTCCGTAGCTACATATCCATCCATTTTTTTATTCTGATAAGACGTGCATAAACTACAATGGAAACACATTTACCGAATAAATACCTCGTGCACAACAATCCAATCTCATAAATGATGCGACGGACACACATTTACTGAATAAATCCTTTGATGTGCACAAATAAACTCATGTGACTTTCCCTCAGGCTGTGATTGGATAACTGGTGTAACCAGTGGACCAATGGCGTCGCAGCGTCTCTAATGTTGGTTTGGTGTTTCTGAACGTGTGTGTGATCAGAATGATTGGGTGTAATTCCCTCCAGAAGCGTCTCACACACACACGAGTGTGTTCCCGAACACGACAAGGTTTACTGTGTTTCGTCACACACTCGTTTATGATGGAGGGAGAAAGAGAAAGATTGCAGAAACTTTGTTTTATTTCTGATAATTTGCACTAATTTCCCAGGAAGTGCTGATTTTGTTCTCTTGAACACACGGGATGGAAACGCTGCTTTGTTTTATGCGATATTCCAACTTAAATTCCCAGCTTTGGATGGAAACACAGCCATCCAAAGCCATCAAGTTTCAAATGTTGGGTAGTAAATGTGTCCTACTATAAAGATGTGTGTCTGGAGTTGCAGTGACCGATCTCCTGCTGTGTGAACTCTTCTCAGGTGGAGCCGGAGCAGCTGAAAACACTAACGCAAGACCTTCAGGTGCTGGACCGAGCCAGCAAAAAAAACAGAAAGTAAGTGTTGTGTCTCTGTAACGTAGGGATCCTTAACCATCATTAACACTCATGGACGAGGTCGAACTGGAAGCCGTGTTAATCTTGGACTACATTGGCCACCGTAGGAGTTAAAACGAAATCGGAATTGAGAGGAACAGAAACTAATATTCACTGGATGATCATATACCGTTCCACCACTAGATGGGGGTAAAATCACACAGTGTAGCTTTAATTTTGAAATATTCGCCAAGGAACACTTGAGTATGATGACGTAACATAAGAACAGCCGTCTCTCTGTACCGTTTTGACTTCTTTGCTCGCTGTTTTGCTATTATTCTCATGCACTGACTCGTTCACTAAGCTGAACAGCCAATCAGAGTTCGCTCTTTCACCGACGGCCCGACGCCGATTCAACATGTCGATTCGGCCGGAAAAAAGCTGATGAGAACCACACAGAGAATACTCAGTCGGCCGGCGCACAAAAACAACTTGAAACTTCGAGTGTTCCAGGCTTAAAGGTGCGTTATGCAGGAATTCCGTTTTGGTCAAACAGCGCCCCCTAGAGTCACTGTGGGGTACCTCACTGTCGTAAATACCTCTCACGCAGTGTCTCTGCCATAGACTGGTCTCCACACTCACAGTAGCATATGCAATGATACATATTTAATTGATGAGTTGCTAATAGGGCTGGGTATTAACACAAATTTCACAATTCGATTCGATTTCGATTCAATATTGATTATTTTGGATATCAGTCACAATAAATGGCAAATTTTCTCAAGGGAATCAAATCTCTTAACTAATGCTGTAAACTATGGGAGTCTAGTTGTAGCCTATAGGCTTCATTAGCCTAATATGAAGGTAATAATCAACTGTTTTAGCTATACAAACACTTAAATTACACTTATGTATTCTTATAATAAGAAGATTATATGAAATATAAACATTTAAATGGTGTCTGTCATAAAAACTTGCCAGATTTATTCAAATATGCATTAAATATTGAAGAACATTAAGATTATAATGCATATGTAATATGGTGTATATATTTATCAAAATGCTCCTCTCTAGAGTTATTTTTTCTAGCTGACTAACGAGTTTATGTGGGTTTTCTGAGGTAAATATGACGATATTAATTACAAGCTGTTTAACTGACGTCTTTCCACGGTTGAAACGCTGATTGAGTGAATCAATGTGTCATGATCTGGATTTGGATAAGTTGTCCTCTATCTTTAACACACTTTCAGATGCTCATTCATGTTTATTTGGCGCTGTGACTGCTATTATTAACCCGGAAGAGAGATCAGCGCTGCTGCTTCTCCACAGCGATCTCACGCCACAGCGACAAAACACTATTTATGTTTTTGAATTTCTAAAGAAAATGGACGGAATTTGAAAATTGTGAATAGTAACAAAGGACAAAGATTATTGCGATTTTTATTTTTTTTTGGATGTGCGCAGCCGCGATACGATGTCCCATTCACTCAAATGAAACAGGATGACTAATCGATTCTTGAGATTTAAGAATCGATATCGGTACGTAAAAATGAGAATCGATTAATATCGAGAAATCCATATTTATTACCCAGCCCTAGTTGTTAATCTATATAACAATACAGAATATATGGGTATGGTTCCACCTTTCCACAAATCCACCTTTCGCTGACTGGAGTCCAGTTGTTTCGATCCATTTGCTCGTCTTTCTATAGCAGTCTGTAAAAATATACCTCCGTTTTTTTTTTGTCAAATCTTTCTTGTCAAGCACTTTCCCAGTTTATTTGTGTTGTGTTTGTTTTTCGCCGCATTCACGCTGATAACAAATACAGCCGCTCGGTCTTTTTGCCACTCACTGTGAGTGACTGCAGGCCGACGGTGATGTCACGCGCACACCCTCTGTTCTGGCTGATCTCATGTGAGTGACAGGTTATAGCCACGCCCACATCATCAGAGATGAGAGGAGATGCTGCAAGAGGAACTTATTCCGATTCAAGATTATTAAAACAATAATGTGCACCGACAAATCATTGACAATAAACTGCAATATTCCATAAAAAAATATTTTGATGGCGCGTTACTTGTACTGAAGCGTCTCGTGTCGGTCTCTCTCAAAGGGCGGGGAAGCTGAATCATCATCTAGAAGCTGCGATTCATGAGGCCATGAGTGAGCTGGACAAGATGTCTGGAACTGTGAGTGACACACACACACACACATCACATGGAGATTCTCACACCTGATTGGCTGAGTCAATCTGTTGTCTGTCAACCTGCAGGTTCACCAGGATCGTCAAGTCAAACTGCCCAAACCCAAGAGGAGGAAAATCTCCAGATAACAGCAGCGATCGGTGTCTCTCTCTCTCTCTCTCTGTGATCGTGGTGCTACACACTAGCAGACGCTCATCGTGGCCCCGCCCACACCCTGTGACTGACAGGTGCTGGATCAGCCAATTAGAAAAGGCAGCAAAGACAACTTGCTGAAGAACTATTTTTTTTTTTCTAGAGTACAAGGAAAAATATCGAAAAAGCAAAAAAAAAAAAAGCAAAAAAAAAAAAATACTGCATTTAAGAACACAGACAGTCCAAATATTTCTGATATGTTTTCAATGTGTATATAGACAATACAGAAGTTTCATGGTAAAAACATGGGAAGAAGTGTAAATACTGTAGGATAATGACATGTACAAGCCAACTCGATGCACACTTTATCTTCAGCTGTACAAAACACAAAGCGGAAATGTCTCGGCGGCCCATAAGGCCGTGCGACATTACAATGAATAAGAGTCAATCTGAGACTTTTCTAAGCTTCAGTTTGAGTTGTATTTTGAGTGTGTGTGTGTGTGTGTGTGTGTGTGTCGGAGTGGACTTCACCAGCTCAATGGGCTAGTTTGAGTTTGACTTGCGGGCTTCTTTATATAGTTCAGGTCTTCCAGCACTAATTAACACTAATATACTCATACGTTAAGTATCGTCCTGTGTGTTTTTTCTGTCTTTATAGCGTTATTTAGTTTTTTTGAGTTAGACCACCTTGATGAAACACTGGTTTCATACTGGAAAACGTCGGCCTTATAATGTGTGTTAGACATGATGTATGAAACTCCCTGACATGTAAATCTTGGCAATAATACGGCACACGCTCGGTAAAGCCTTATACACGTGTGTGTGTGTGTGTAAACAGACCCTTCAGTATTATTTTAGTTTATTTTGCCTTTCAAAATGCACTCGTTATTTGATATGAACAGTAGAGGATCATGTCATTGTCCACTCGGCCTCCAGTCTTATCTGTAGTGTGATGAACCGCTCACTTTATCTCGCCGTCAGGAACCGTAATCATCCGCCTTTTTCCAGTAACATTTACATTTAATCATTTAGCAGACACTTTTAATCCATATTGACCTGAGAAGAGCATGAAGCAGTGAAACTAATAATATATTAGTTTGATATATTGCAATATAGTCCGAATTGCAAGAGTAATAGTCATAATTCTGAGATTTTTTTCCCAAAAAAAGTTTTTTTTTTCTAAGAAAGTTGTAATTGAGTTATAAAGTCAGAATTGCGCTAAATAGTCTGATATAAACTCTCAGTTATGACTTTATATCTTCAAAATATCTTACAATTGTGTCTTTTCCTCTCAATTTTTGCTTTATATCACCCATTTCTGACTTTATTTCAAATTGCAAAATATTCGCAATTCTTATTTAAACTCGCAATTCTGACTTTTTTTCTCGCAATTGCAAGTTTATATCTCAGAATTCTTAATTAATTTAATTTGTGAGTTTCTAAAGTTAGAATTACAAGAGCAATAGGCCTAGTTATGATTCTGAGAGTCGTAATTCTGAAATGTAAAATCGGAAATAAACTCGCAATCAGGACTTTTTTCTCGCAGTTGCGAGTTTATAACTCAGAATTTCAAAGCAGTGAAACTAACAATAAATAGGACAACAAGAGAAATGAAAGCGTTCGTACTAATGGATCAAGTCCTATATAAAGTCCAAATTGCAAGATTAATAGTCATAATTCTGAGATTGTTTTTTCTGGCAATTGTGGCAATTTTGAGAAATTCGTGATTCTAAGAAAGTTGTAATCAAGTTATAAAGTCAGAATTGCAATAAATAGTCTCACAGTTCTGATTTTAACTCTCAATTATGACTTTATATCTTAAAATATCTTACAATTGTGTCTTTGCCTCTCAATTACGGCTTTATATTTCTCGCAACTGCAAGTTTATATCTCAGAATTCTTAATTTGTTTCATTTCTGAGTTATAAATTCAGAATTACAAAAGAAATAGTTATGATTCTGACAGTCGTAATCGGACAATCGGAAATAAACTCGCAATTTTTTCTCTTTTTTCTCAGTTTATAACTCAATATCTTTTATATCTTTATATCTTTTAGATGTAAGATATTTTTAGATAGAAATGGGTGATATAATATCTTACAATTGTGTCTTCTTGCCTCTCAAATATGGCTTTATATCACCCATTTCTAACTTGGTTTCGAATGCGTAAATCGCAAGATATTCGCAATTCTTATATAAACTCGCAATTCTGACTTTTTTCCCGCAATTGCAAGTTTATATCTCAGAATTCTTAATTATAAAGTCAGAATTACTAGAGAAATAGTTATGATTCTGAGAGTCGTAATCCTGAGATATAAACTCGCAATCAGGACTTTTTTCTCGCAGTTGCGAGTTTATATCTCAGAATTTCAATTGCAAGTTAAAAAGTCGTCATTTTGAGATGTAAACTCACAATTGTGACTTTTTCCTCAGTATTATGAGTTTATATGTATTTAATTTATTTAATTCCTGAGTTATCTCGTAATTCTGAGATATAAACTCTCAATTATGAATGCGTTTACATCCAACAATTTTCTTTGTCTCTCAATTCTGACTTTATTTCGATTGCGAGATGGTCGCAGTTGTGACTTTTTTCCACGCAATTGTAGGTTTATATCTCGCAATTCTGAGTAAAAAGTACGAATTTTGACTTTTTTAAAAAAAATTCTGTGGCAGAAACAAGCTTTCATAACAGTCAGTCCGAGAACGTGTACATATCGTCCAGCCAACATCCGAACATCCCTGAGTGCATCTTTAACGTGACCCAGTCGTGTAATAACGTGTTATTACTACATTAACGAAAGGCAGATTTGTGGAATCTCATACCGACTCAGGACAGTCCCGATATCATTCAGATTCACGAAAATTTTCATGAAAACGCCATCAGAAGGGTTCAGCACTGTGGGGTCATAGACTAGAGGAGGTCAGAGGTCACCGTTGTAACACTAACTCAATATGAAGAGCTTATTAAATTATTTTTTGTGTGTAAAACTCTATTGCTGTCTCTCATCAGTTTGCATTTTGAACTCTAATCTCGGGCGGATTAAATTCCAGGTTTGGACCGTTTCCTGTCCTCGGATTCGGTCTGTACAGAACGTTCACTACAAAATTAAGTGCAATATTTCCATGCAGTGGATCTGAAAACTATATCAACGCGAATATCCAGAGGTGAAATCATTGAAGCCCATGATCAGACGGTGTGTGTGTGTGTGTGTGTGTGCTGGTGAAGTCGACTCTGTTGTCAGTGCAATGATGCGGCTCTGTGTTCAAAGTCTTACTGTTCAAGGTCAAAATACATTTTGTGTTCATGTGGTCAGTGTTGCCCTACCTTTCCATCTCTATTCTCCAATCATTTTCTTTCATTTCCTCCGTGTGTGTGTGTGCGGGCGAGTGTGTGTGTGAACATTTTTATTTTGTCGTCTTTGCTTGCTATTTTCTCATTGGTATCCGACTGGTATTACGAACCTCTCTGATGTCAATATTTCCCCCGATGCGTATCTGAGTATATATTTTCTCACCGGTATGTACTTTACAGCAGTCGACTTTGTAAAGTATGTTGTGCACTTGATTATGTTTGTTTCTGATAGCTTTGATGTGGCTGTTAGGTTTAGTTTGTTAAAGTCCATAATTTCTTATTGTTTCAATTGATTTTTTTTTAAAGATGTCCTAAACAGCAGTTTTGTAAATATTGTGAACATTACAGGTCATGCTGTGATGTGACATTGAAATGATGTTGCACCAATGTTTCAATTAAAACCTGGTCACTAAACTGGCGTCTTTATATGATGGATCTTCAGAAATAATTGAAAGTCTGTTTGTTTTGTCTTTTTAAATTCATGTTTTAATACCATTTTTAAGCCTAAAACCGTATTCTGGACAAATGTGGGCAAAATAGTTTTGATTTATTTTTTTAAAAAAACACTTCCCTTGATCTGAGCGGTACAAGACTTGGCTACTTTTCCTTAATTTGCCTCCTGAACACACACATTTTTCACATTAATGTTAAGTGAGTGGGGAAAAAAACTCCTTAATGTTGTATTTGGGTCAAAAATGGGCACCCATAGAAATGAATGGGAAAAACTTTAATTTAGAGCATTCTACAATAAGACACCAGGTGACAGCAAAAGTCACTTCATCTTTAGGTTTTAGCTCTAAGAACTTATTGGAATGATATTTTAATGTAGTTTAAAAAAAATAAAAACTACATAGTAATTAATTTACATAGAAATAATTTACATAGAAAATATGGTACTTTTTGAAGTAAATAAATTCAAAAATACCCCCAAAATAAAAGAAAACACCATAAATGGATAGACAAAACTTTATCGAAGACAGTGATATAACATTTATAATAATTAAAAATTAGGATCACACCCGAGTCCTCTGTGCCCACATTTGTCCACAATTACAGGATTAAGGCCTATAAAGTGAATACGGTTTGAGGGCTAAATTTAACCTTGACTTCTGTTTAATTCTATCGCAGTGGTTTAGCAATTAAATGCTTTTAAATGTTATCGATCACATGCACATTTGAAAAAAAAAATACTCTAAAATACTGTCTAATTAATGTATAAAACTAGAAATTGCAAGGAAATGTCAAGACATTTTTATAACTCACAATTCTGACTTTTTTTCTCAGTGGTTAGACGTGGTTCTCACAATTAGAAAAAAAAATAATTAAAAAAATAGAATATCATGCAAAAGTTCATGTATAAAAGGTGAACTAATATATTTAGTGTATATAATTATATGATTGTACCTTTTCAGAGGGTCGACAACAAAAAAATCTTTTTTTTTTTATTTTATGTAATTAATTTTTTAAGCCATAATCATCTAAATTATAACTTTTGTACGGTGTATATATATATATATATATATATATATATATATATATATATATATATATATATTGTGCGTTTTGTGGAATTGCGAGCGGAAAAAAAAGGGTCAGAATTGTGAAATTAAGTTTTTTTAAAAACTTAATTTCACATTACTTAATTTTGTGAAATTAAGTAATTTTTATTCTGTGATTGAAATATGATTCCCATTCTTTAAACATATTGGGCATCTTTCATGAACACACATTCCTATCAAGCGGATTCGACTTCTATTCATTCCCAGGATACGAATTATTGATAAACCATTTATTTTCCACTAGTTATAATGCTAATTCTTGATATCAACAATGATGTCATCACTTGCAGAAATACGAATTCTTGATATCAAGAACTAAATTTCAACTATAGTATAATTATTGATATCTGCAACTGTATTTTCATCATTGGCTGCCATTTAAACTCAGTTACTGATATCAAGAATTGATTTCTAGTTGAAATTCCAATTTCACATTTCAGAAATACAATTTTTGAAAGTAAAAAATCATAATCTGTGATACTTACGTGATTACTAGTGCAAATGTCTAGTTTTTATATCATGAATGTCGTCACCTTTATTTATATGAGACTTTCTACAATACGAGTTCAAAGCGGCTAACGGGAAAATAATGCAATAAGAGTTTGTTTCGGCTGTACAGCCCATTCAGTCCGTTCAGTGATGGCTCATTTGTGTTATAAAAAATACATTTACAGAGAAATAACAAATGTAACATGTTGAAATAAATGTACAGATATCAGGAATTAACATCTCAAATAGTGACAATTGAATTCTTGATTTCATAGTAATGATTGATATCATAAATGAACATTTTTACTTGAATTTCTGAAATGTGAACTTAGAAATTAATTCTTGATTCCATCAACAATTGAATTTGAATGGCAGCCTTTGTGAAAATTTAACTTGTGAAAATACAATTACAGATATCAAGAATTATAGTTTTTACTTGAAAATGTAATTCCTAATATTACAAATTCATATCCAGCTTGCCTATTGCCATTCCCAGGATATAAATTCTGAAGAATAACATTTTTTTTACCAGTTAAAATGTAATTATTGATATCATGAATTTGTATTTTTGAGAGTGATTGACATCATTGTTGAATTAACATTTATATTAACTGCTGACAACTGAATAGTTGATATCACAAATTCATTTCCTGGGAATGAATAAAAGTCAAGTCACGAGTCGCACGGGTATATGTGTGGCGGCAATAGACAACAATACATAAAATATTGGGGGTTTTTTTAATGCCAAAAATCATTAGGATATCATTAGTAAAGATCATTTTCCATTAGGTTTTTTTGTACATTTCTTACCGTAAATATAACATTTATGTCAGTGAGAGAATCTTCAGATTTATTTATTTTTTGGCACCCTAAGATTCCAGATTTTCAAATAGTTTCTCAGCCAAATATTGTCTATCCTAACAAACCACACATCAATGGAGTTAATTATTATTTTTTTTAATTTACCCATGTGACTGGTTTAGTGGTCCAGGGGGGTCACACATTCGTAAATCCATTGGTTTTCACCTTTTCACTCCAGATGAGAGGAGGCTGATGAACAGCGCCACCTGCAGGAGACATGGAGAACACCACCCCGAATGCGTGAGTGCGGGCGGGGATGAAGAGCATCAAGCAGATTAACTGGGCAATAAAGGATAAACGCTGCATTCTCTGTTCACCTGGACATATATTGATGTACTGTTAAATACTCCGTGATTGTTGATTTACAGAGGCAGTGTTTCGCTTGATGAATACACACCATGGCGACCGAATGCAACCAAGAAGCGGTTTTATATTTCATAAAGGAGAACGGAGGACGCGTGAAGAACGCGGATTTAACGGATCATTTTCGAGCTACAATCCCCAAAGATCCTGCGTTAAAACAAGCGGCGAAGGAAGCCTTTAAACGATACGTAGATAGCGTGGCTTACGTTAAAGAGGAAAACGGAGAGAAATACGTTTGCCTCAAAAAGAAATTCAGGCGTTCAAACGAGAAGAGTGACAGAATGAATGAGCTCAAATCCCGTGGAGAAGAAAAACACGAGGCCTGTGTCAGCAAAAGTGGAGGAAAAGAAGGAATGTTAATGTTAACGTCTTTACCTGGCTCGGGTTACGGAACTGGTCATGTAAAATCACACCCAGATTACTCAGTCAAGTTTTTACAGAGAGCGACAGAATCTGACATGGGGAATAAAAACAGTAGAACGAATGAGGATAAAACTGGTTTAAGTCTGAAAATAAATCGACCAGGGATTGAAGATGAACAAGAGAAGAAACAATCGGGAACTAGTTTGGGGAATGAAGTGAAAGGCGATTCAGAGCCTGGAAAAGAAAACCGTTTAACTGACGATTTCAACCGTAAACATTTCACCCAGGGTTTGATTGACAGTTCGCCTCAGGTTCGTCCGAGAAGCTCCGTTTATCTCCCGGGAAGGTATCGCGACCCTCCGCGTCCTGACGCCGATTATGAGCCCGCGTCGTTGACGCTCGAGCCGCTGGAGCACGACTGGATGATGAGCGCGTCTGACGGACACTGGGACAGTCTCCATGGGCTTCTCCTCAGGGATCCCAGCCTCATTACTAGGAAAGACTTCATTACGGGATTCACTTGTTTACACTGGGCGTCAAAGCTCGGGAAACACGAGCTGATCGTAATGCTAGTCAACTTTGCGAAAGAAAATGGCATCGCGCTCAACGTCAACGCTCGCTCCAGCGCCGGTTACACACCTTTACACTTAGCCGCGATGCATAATCATCTCGAGGTCGTTAAGTTACTAGTCGGCGCGTTTGACGCCGACGTGGAAGCTCGCGATTACAACGGGAGAAAAGCGTGTCAGTATTTAAAGAGCGACATCGCGCGGAACATTCTTGACATCGTGGGCGCGTGCGTTGAATCTGACGCGGATCACGTGGATGTTGGAGACTCGAGTCGCTGGAGATTATCGAGGGTTATTCAGTCCAACTTCAGACCTTTGAAAACACAAAACCACAACAGTAGCGAAGAGGAAAGTAGCGGCGTGACCAGGAAATCTTCTCTTCGTAGGAAATCTTCGTTTACGAAAATGAGACCCAGTCTGAATAAAATCCGCCTGCGGTCGCAGATCGTGCACAGCACTTCTCTCATGGATCGATTTGAGAAAGATGCGACAGAAGAGCCGAATTCAAACATCTCAAGACCCAAATCAAATCTTTTTGGGTGACACTGGGAGAAGGGTTTATATGCGCTTCATATTGACTTAATATATCTATCACGGGACTTTATGGATTTAGTTTCAGTTTATTTCGATTTGATTCAATTTTATGAATTATGCAGCTCATAAACTTTCTTTTTCACTAGAAATTACGAAATTAAACGAGTACTATGCAGAGACATTTCTGAAACTTTTTTGCATATTAAGCGGTTGTTAAAAATTGAGTCAAGAACCGCCTTTGCTCACTGGGGTTTTTATAATCTCCTGTTTTGCACGATTTATTGGGGTACTTTCAAAATAGTTTTCCAAAGCATTATGATTTCTGTCTTGACTTTTGTTAAAGTCCCGCTGTGGTGAAAATCCAGAGTTTAATGTTGTTTATGTGTCCATGTGGTGTTTTTAATATGTATTTCCTCCTTAAAACTACAGTGAACCAAAGACAGTCTCAAAAACATGCTTTGAAATCGCTGGTGTTTTTGACGTCACAAATGACCTTGTAACCAATCAGATCAACGTGTGATCGTCAACCAGTGGATCTCTGAGCTGAGTGAGTGAGTGGAGGCGGGGCTCTTTTGCATATTCATAGAACATTCATAGTTGCATTCAAGATATTTTAAGGAAAAACAGTTAAATATGCAATTTTGGTGATCAAAGATGAGTTTTAAGGGATACAATTACTGACTACAGAGGGAATTTTTTTAAAAATGTTTTCTTGTAAAATAACCCCGAACTTCATTAGAAGAGTAGCATTAGTGTTAAGTGTCCTGAATTCATGTAAAATTGTGACGTATCTATTATGTCCTTATGTATTTGTGTATGGAGGTTAAGTAATTTGTGATATATATAGGGATTTTCACAGGAAATAGTTTTAAAACACCAACCCACCAGACAGACCTTTAACATTTTTGTAAATGTTAATAAAACCCGATATTGAATGAAATCAAAAAGTATTATATTTCCTGCACTTTTAATTTTCAGCACCATGCCCAGAAAGCTTTATTTCTCATTTAAATATAACTAGGAGCCTTGAAACTTGAATGTTTATGATTATCTTATGACGTTTATGATATTCAAGGGTTGCAGAACAATGCTTTTTATTTTTTTACTATCTGTACTGGGACTTTTGGGCTCATAACACAATGAGATTTACCTTGATGATTTTTGACGTACTATAACAACTGTACTTTACATTCATAACTCAACTTTATCTTCACTTGAAACTAAACTGAGACTGTATTTTAATTACATTGTGACATTACTCTGTCATAGGGCAACACATCATTGGCTAGTTTACACAATCACCTCCTTGACCCCGCCCATTTATGACCAGTAGGTGACGAGGATAAATAACTTATGCAATGTTTAAAATAAAATAAAAATTTTCCTCTAAAGTATTTTTGAATCCTTACTGGGCGATCTATATCTTTAAAATCTAAAAAAAAAATATTTAAATTAAAAATTATCTAAAAAATTAGAATCTATTAAATGTTCATTCACTTGTTGCACAACAACGGAAATAGAATCTAGAGTCTATAGAGCCTCCATTTTTGCACTCAGGTCTAAGTCTCATGACCCTCTATCAGAATCCAGAGTTTCAAGAAGATCAGAGAAACTCAAAATTATGACTAAAACAAAACAAACAAACAAAAAAAAAAACGACAGGGGTACCCCTGTCGACTTTTTCGGTGCAAAAAAAAAGAGTTTCTCTGATCTTATGGAAACTCTGGATTCTGATAGAGAAAATATAGGCCTATTCATGGAGATTTAAACAGGACAGGCCAAACGTGTGAATGTTCAGGCTATATGCAAACAAATAAAATCATAGTTGTAACTCTATATTTACAGAAGGCATAATTTTCATTATGTATGCAGCATGAGACCAAGACAATCTGTTCATGAACAGTTGTATGTCATTCATTAATCTGACTTTGGATCCATGCATTTAATTGCTTATGAAACAAAAAGCAATTAAAACATTGAAAATATGCAAATATTATATCTTCATATAAGTTTACAAAAACCCCGCTAGTATAAAAAACTTTGTAATTTCTATGTTATATGTTAATTTTGATGTATAAATAAAATGTCTGTACTAAGATTGTTCTTAAAAAAAAAATAAAATTAAAAAAAGTAAAACGAAACCGGAAGTGTCCAGTCACACACTCTCACTCGCTGAACCCAAATCCAAAATGGCGGCCATGTGCAACCGCGTGCAACTAGCTGCGATCAAGTAAGTGTTAAATACTACTTTTTACACTGTTTAAAAACACATTTTAAGCAGTCGTTTCTAAATGGCTTCTATCATGTTCAGCGCTGTTCGGGTGTGCTAGCTAAAACACTTTAAGACATGTATGTTACTCGCATGCTAAACGGTAAGATGCTAGCGAACAGCTTTGTTATGAATGTACGTAAATTCTCATTGTGTATCTGCAGCATGAGACCAAGACAATCTTCTGTTCGTGAACAGTTGTATTTCATTCATTAATCTGACTTTGCGTCCATGCATTTAATTGCCATTTGCTTGTGTGATAGTAATATATATATATATATATATATATATATATATATATATATATATATATATATATATATCAGTAGTATTTTAAAGGATATAGTTGATAAACCACTATAAGAGATCATTTTCGTCTTTCACCAGCGTAAAGCAAACCTGGAGGTGTCCAGTCGCACACTCGCTGAACCCAAATCCAAAATGGCGGCCGCGTGGAACTGCGTGCTACTAGCTGCGATCAAGTAAGTGTTAAATACTTTTCTTCACACTGTTTAAAAACACATTTTAATCGGTCGTTTCCAAAAGGCTTCTATCATGTTCAGCGCTGTTCGTGTGTGCTAGCTAAAACACTTAAATAAGACATGTATGTTACTCACATACAAACGGCGTTGTTATGAATGTAGTTATTAGAAAATTAACTATTCATGTCGGCGAAGTACAATGTTTGATAAAGATGGGTTTCATTAGTCTTTATGTTCCTGCAATTTTACTGTGTCATTTGAGAAATAATATTTTAATATTAGACCACTTTTGTTCTTTTTCAGTATACAGTCTGTAACATTATGTTTCTAAAAGCAAATACTTATAATAAAGTGATGATCTGCTGCTGGTCCTGAATGGCTCGTCGACTAAGTGTTGATGATAGTCTATGGATCTAAACTATTATCAGAGCAGATGAAAAGTCTTTTTGTTTCATGTCAATAGATCATGTTTTCACCTCATTAATTATGTCTTTAGATCTGTTGTCCTATGTTACCAATAAAATTGCTAGCATATTCATCTAATATAATATCTTGTATAATGTATAATATCTTAATATCAATATCTTGAGTTCAGTATTATGATATTGAATCCTAACATGAGGGTATTGTTACACCCCTAGCCCAAAAGCTCCTTAAATGTCCTGATTGAACAAAGGCCTAATCCAAGCCCTGTCTGTGAAATCCGACCTTTGAGGTTAATTTACTTAAAAGTTACTTCACTCAGGGTTCCTACAGGGTCTTAAAAAGCCTTAAAAGCATTGCATTTATGAATTTGGAAATAATACCTTAAAAAGTCTTAAAGTCTTGAATTTTGATATCTGGGTCTTGTATGTCAGTGTTAATTTCATTGAAAAAATAATGATAAACCTTTCTTCAACATTTTTTTCACTGACGAAAACGAGACGCTAGTTTTGAATGACAAACTATGACAAATCTATTGACATTTTCGTCAACGAAAAATCTGGGAAGCGATCCTGTCAGAACTGATGTCCTGTGTGTGTTTAGCTAATGTTAAAACACAACTTAACATTGTTCGGCAAACTTTCTTGTGGCCTACTGAAATGTTTTTATTTCACCTGCTTGACTTATCATCTTTTACCCATTCCACATTTGAAAAATAAATGAACACAAGTTGAAGGATTTTGTTTTTCTTTGCTGGTAGGGACGGGAAATTGGTATTAATTTTTTATTTAAATGGTTAAAAGACTTGAATTTAACTTGAAGAAACCTGTAGGAACCCTGTTCACTAGATAGAAAAGTTGGGCATAAACATTTAAAATGTGTAAATTAGTAAAACAAACTCAGTAAGTGTTTTCTTATTGATTTTTTCAGATCTCCTCCTCCAGTGAAGCTCCTCCTCCTTCAGTGAAGCTCCTCCTCCTCCAGTGAAGCTCCTCCCACTGCAGTTCACCAATAAACGCTGGAATATTCCCCTCAGCTACAAGTGAAGACGAGCATCAAACCATCAGGAAGAGCTGAAATCTGCCAACACAGAGTTTATTGAAGGACACTGAGAACATCCAGAATGAAACACACCGAAGAACAAAGAGGTTGGTGTCAATTCTGATTCTTTATTATAGGCACAGTATGTTAGTTTCGCCACTAGAAGTCGATAATTCTAAACAAAGGCATAGCTTGATGATACAAATCGATGGGACTTAGGCAGAAATCATGTTAATGAGCTAATGTATCGAAGTTTTATTAACATTACGGACCGAGATGCAGTTGCTAATCAGAGACACCTGCACGACACACTGGGGCTCACGATCCATTGAGAGCAGCAGAGCATTTGTTATGAGCAAAAGTGTAGTTATTGTTCGGTTTAAGCAAAATGTGGGTTTCTATTATACTCCAGCGGCTAAAGCCTTTAATATCCATTTATGAAGATATTCATTTCATATTCAGCGAAACTCATGAGGTAGAAAATGTTATTATAGACCCCATTAAAGCCAAAATGAGCCAATTGAGAAAGAAAGTTTGCATGTGCCTTCTGTGAGCACCGTCTCTCCAACCAAACGCCAAAAGTATTTTTTATCCAAAAGTAAATCCACTGTTTTCATGACCATTGTCTTTTCACACAAAATGACTTGATTATCAGAAAAGTTGATTACTTATTTTCATACCTGTAGGTCACTTCTTTGTTCTGAAGCACGGGTTTAATTTTTCACTCGTTCGGTTTGCTTTCACGAGGCAACATTTCAAAGCGTACCAAAATGTGTTTATTAGGGCTGTCAAACGATTAATCACATCCAAAATAAAAGTTTGTGTTTACGTAATA
Source organism: Cyprinella venusta (assembly GCA_038021265.1). NCBI lineage: Eukaryota > Metazoa > Chordata > Actinopteri > Cypriniformes > Leuciscidae > Cyprinella > Cyprinella venusta. The sequence continues at coordinate 1,404,087 of CM075868.1, forward strand.
TATGTGGGTGCACTGTGTATAATTATTTTGTATATATAAATAGGCACACATGCATGTATATATTTAAGAAATATGTGTTCTTAATATATCAAATATTTATATTTATACATAATATTAATTATGTATAAATATATATAAAGTATATACTTTCAGATTTTTTTTAAATATATACATGCATGTGTGGGTTTTTATATATACAAAATAATTATACACACTACGCCCACATATATTACGTAAACACAAACCTTTATTTTGGATGCGATTAATCGTTTGACAGCCCTAATTTATATATATATATATATATATATAAATACACACACATGCTTCTATATATTCAAAAAATATTTTCATGTATGTACTGTATAATATAGATTTATTTATAATTTATATTATAAATAAATATTTGACTTATAAATAATATTTTTTTCTTTAATATACATACATGTGTGTGTATTTATATATACAAAATAATTATACACAGTGCACCCACATATATTATGTAAACACAAACTTTTATTTTGGATGCGATTAATCGTTTGACAGCCCTAGTGTTTATGCAAGCCACGTGTATAAAACGATCCTCTTATTGGTTAGAGTTCGACCAAAGAGTATAGATAGAAGAACAAGAAGCGAAACTCTGATGCTTTTTTGGTAACAGCCACTAGGTGGCGCTTCGGGAGCTCAGCCGCCATTTTGGGGTGAAAATTCCAACTGGAGTTTCTGGACAACAGCATAGATAACAGTATTTTTGAGGTAGTTTTTTTATTGCATTAGTGAGTATTTCCCAAGCTTAAAATTCTAATCTGAAAAATGAAGCTTACCCGGAAGTGCGAAAAAACCGCAAAACATCGAAAATCCGCTAGAGGGAGCAAATATCCATAGGCCTCACATTAAAATGTCTGTTTTCACAGCATAAATTCATGTGTTTACAGTTTCACTTTTATTGTATTTTTGGATAGGTTCCGACCGAGTGCCTGACGACTGTGATTTGACAGCTGAGAACGGGCTGGAATTCGACGTCTTGGCTATGATCTGACACGACACATCATACCACCTCTGTATCCTTTCTGAACATTTGTGTTTCTGATCAATTGTGTTTTGTATTTCTCAATATTTTCTAATATGGCGCATTTAGATATAAAATGCAGTGGCGGCTGGTGAAAAATATTTTAGGTGGGGCTGTGTGTTGGGGGGGGGGGGGGGGGGGGGTTCTGTATAGAACCTTTTAGGGGTTCCAAATACGTAGCACTGATAGAACCTTTTCTTCTAAGAGTGTATGTAACGCCTGACTTGTGCCGCTCAATGTGTATAAAGTCAGCTAATTGCTTGTAAGCGTGTGTGTTGAGTGTAATACTGAGATATGATAGGGTAAAAAAGGTCAGATGACACTTTAAAAAGATAAATGAAGAAAGTCAACAACCACAAAAATAACCTGACTCAAAATTGAAATCACTGAACAAACGTCTTGGTTTCATTTTTAATTATTTGTTTTTTTACATTTTAACAGTACAATATTTTTCTTCCCTCGCTCCGTTCCCTTCGTTTGTTTAAATATTATTACGTGACTGGCTCTATAAATGTTTTCGAGGCGCTGGCGTTTAGAGCCGCCACACTACACCAAATAAAACAGTTTACATCTGCAGCAGGAAAAAGATAAGACACATTCACATCAGAATATACATATCAGATCATTTAACATTAAAAATGTGCAATTTATATATTCAATAGGGGTGTAACAACAATACACAAAACTCCACTGAACATGAAACTACATGATCAAAGCATACAAAACTGGTAATATTACATACTTAGGAATAAACATATCACAGAACCTCTCTGACTTGTTTAGCCTCAATTTCAATCCACTACTGAAAACAATAGAAGATGATTTAACTCGATGGATGAATCTACCGCTTTCCATTATAGGTCGTATTGCAACAGTTAAAATGTGTATTTTACCAAAAATCCTATATCTATTCACCATGACTCCGGTACAACCAACTAAGAAATGGTTTACATCATTAAATCAAATAATCAGCAAATTCTACTGGAAAAAAAAAGAATCCAAAAATTAGTTTACAAACACTTCAAAAAAATAAATCTCAAGGCGGCCTAGCAGCACCAAATTTCAATCACTATTACTTAGCATCCCATTTACAATACCTTTGCTACTGGATCCAAGATGACAACCCCCAAAACCCATGGCTGGAATTAGAACAAACAGGATGTAAAGAAATAACTATATCCGATCTCCCATCCCTCACAAAAAAAATCAAACAATACAATCTCTTTAAGATCGTAAGCATTAAAACAACTCTCACCGCTTGGTGGCAAATCAATACATTGACCAAACATGAGCTGACACCACACTCCAACTCACCTATATGGCATAATCCTGAGTTTACCATCAATAAAAATCCGCTAAACAACATTAAATGGAAAAAGGAAGGGATCACACACCTACATCACCTGCTCACTGGCAACACCTTTGCAACATTCACAGAATTAACTCAGAAATTTAATTTAGGAAAGGAACAGTATTACTATTACTTACAAATTAGGAACTCTATTAAAACCACAATTGGCGACCAGGGGATTGCACAACCTCCATCAATTCTAAAACAAATCACCACAATTAGTAATTCATCAAAAACACTTAGTAAATTATACACTCTAATATCATCTATAGACACTACAACAACAGTAGCACCAGTTAAACAATGGGAAAAGGATCTCAATATCAACACAAATGAAGAATTATGGAAAACAGTTCGTAGAAACACATTTATCTTTAGTACAAACATAAACATCCAGTTAATTCAGTATAAAATTTTACACTGAACTCACATTACACAGTGTAAGATGTTTAAAATGGGTTTAGTAACTTCTGACACATGTACTAACTGCAGTTTAAATACACCAGACACTTACTTTCATGCGCTCTGGCTATGCCCACCGGTTCATCAGTTCTGGTTAGATATTATTAATAAACTATCAGAGTTTTTTAAAATTAAAATTAATGCACTCCCTTTATTATGTCTTTTAGGTGACACGTCTCAAATGAACCCCTCTTTTGAACACTCAAAACCTCTGCTCTTATCCCTAGCTATCGCCAAAAAAACTATACTACTCAATTGGAAAAATAAACACCAAATTTCAATGACACAATGGCTACATCTACTAAGGGATCATGTCATTAAAGAGAAACAAACGTTAGCAAATAAAAACCAACTATACAAATTTAATAATATTTTCAGTCCACTGCTCTCATCTCTAAATATAGATTAAAATTAGCAAGGGAGTTGATGCCTCATCCTTAGAATGTATAGAATGAATTAATGATAAGGATATTCACTATGCTTAAATACAAACTATCCCTATAATATAGTATATATATATATATGTGTGTGTGTGTGTGTGTATACAGTATATATCATAGTATGATAAGTTATACTCTTCAGCTCATGTTAAAAATTAACTTTATTATATTATTATTATTATTATATTGATTTACTTGATATTATTGATTCGCTTAAGTATTATTATTGTTATTATTGTTTTTTTTTATTTTCATTATAATCATGTAGTAGGCATCTTATTATTATTATTATTATTATGTAGTATGGTGGTAGGCATGGTGGTATTGATGATATTATAAAACCATTTATATTCCTTGTAAATATTAAATACCTGGGTCAGGCAGCTGCTTTGGGTGCCGTTGGTGCGTGCGACTGGCACGTCCTGTCGACATGGTCGGTATTAGTATGCCCACACCCCCAATCCCCTTTCGCCATGCACATAAATAAGGTGGTCGGATATCTGAGCTGGATGTGGTGTAACTGGTTAGGGAGCTAGCCAGTTCACACCAGGGTCTAAGCCGCAGATTACCAAAAGAAAGAACAAAAAAAAAAAAACAAACAACCGAACTGGACTTATGTACTGTCAGGTCGCGACCAGACTAGGGGAGCTTGGTCTGGTGGTGCCTGGACTTATGTACTGTCAGGTCGCGACCAGACTAGGGGAGCTTGGTCTGGTGGTGCCTGGACTTATGTACTGTCAGGTCGCGACCAGACTAGGGGAGCTTGGTCTGGTGGTGCCTGGACTTATGTACTGTCAGGTCGCGACCAGACTAGGGGAGCTTGGTCTGGTGGTGCCTGGACTTATGTACTGTCAGGTCGCGACCAGACTAGGGGTGCTTGGTCTGGTGGTGCCTGGACTTATGTACTGTCAGGTCGCGACCAGACTAGGGGAGCTTGGTCTGGTGGTGCCTGGACTTATGTACTGTCAGGTCGTGACCAGACTAGGGGAGCTTGGTCTGGTGGTGCCTGGACTTATGTACTGTCAGGTCGCGACCAGACTAGGGGAGCTTGGTCTGGTGGTGCCTGGCATGATGCCCCATGTTACTCTACGGAGGAAGACTTAGCGAAACAAGAAGTCGCAACTATTGGGGCAGGGTGTCGCTGTCGGCCTATGTGGGGTGGGGGTCTGTTGGTCGTGCTCACCGGCAGCGGTAAAGTGGCTCCCAGGTCTAGAGAATAGAATAGTGTATATTCACAATAATTTTATTTACCGATCTATATGTATTATTATAATTACTTATAATCTGTATTAACAATTGTAATATGTATTATTATAATTACTATTATCATTACCACAACTATACTACCACTCTTACTACATCTACTATTATCATGAATGCTGTTGGTTGCCACTGTTACCACTACTATCGCTACTATTCTTATCCGTTATAATTATTATTATTAATACAAATACTGCCTCTACTTCTATTACAATATTACTTCAATTACTTAATATTACTTCATTATCTCAATATTACTTCAATTTAAATCTCTTAAATATCCCGTTGCTTAAAACAACAATATACTTGCATACATGTTTTTGTCTTTGTTTTTCTTTTCCTTTTTTTTATTTTATTTATTTATTTTTTTTAAGTTTTCTTTTGCTTACTTTTGTCCTGCCTACCTTGTATGTATTCCATGTACGCCCTTCTCTCTTTTGTATGGATACATAATTCACTGATCTCTTATTTTTGTAATGTTTTGTTAACTTGCAATAAAAAAAAAAATTTAAAAAATTAAAAAAAAACAATACACAAAACAGACGGATCAGTTTTCCCACGGTTTTGACGTCTTGGTTCGGTTTAGAAAGCTAAAATTGATTTTTTTTTTTTTAAAAAGTGGTTTAATGAAAAAAAATGTTCTTTGTCTTTAATTTAATTCAATTACAATTAAACATTTCACAAGGATTAAAAAAATCTGCTAGTGCTGTAAACTATATAGGGAGTCGCACATTACTATAACATTAAAGATTGAAGCCCAGACCTTTAACCTAAATTCAGATGCTATTTATTTTTCAGATATAATAATCAACACACAACACACTAACGTGTTTTTACAATATGCTGTTTTATTGACGTCTTTCTGCTAAAACACTGATTGAGCGATTACACGAGTTATGATGCTTTTTTATCATATTTGGATATTGGGGTAATAAATTACAATTTATCTTGTCTGATTTGGATCGAATTAAAAAAAACTTTAGGAGTCAAAACTAGAATTATGAAGATAGGCATACACGTATGCTTATACAAAGACATATTTGTGTGTCTCTTGCATTCTCAAAAGATATAAGCCAATATATTACTCTCTATATATAATGCTAACCAGCCAAAATGACAAAGACAGTGGTAATGGCACATTTTTTTCCGCGTGAGTTCCGCCATGTTCATGAGCCAGAACTTCGACAATAAATCGGTAAATTGCTACTCAAAAAAGTTTTTCAAGGTTGGCAGGTCTGCAAATATGACATTGTTTGAGATGTTTTTGTTATGACACCTTGACATTACTAAGCAGGGATGGAAATCAACTTTTTTTGTCCACCGGCGGCCACTGTGGACTTCAAAATCTACCAGCCACTCAATGTTTTTACCAGCCACTCTCTTGTTTTTAACTGACAATGTGTAACTGCATGTGAAAGTTAATACTGGTAGGTAGGTATGGTAATGTACAATGTGTAAGTGCAAGTGAAAGTTAATGTGTAACATGCATGTGAAATTAACGTGTAACTTGTAGTAAAAGTTATTTAGTAACTGTGGTGAAAGTCGATGTGTAACTGCAGCGAAAGTTTATGTGTAACTGCACATGAAAGACTGTGAGTAACTACGTGTGACAGATTTGGGTTGGTGCATGTGAAGTTAAGTAGTAACTGCAGTGGAAGTTAATGTGTAACTGTGGTAAAAGTTAAGGGAGTAACTGCCTGCGAAAGTCATATGTGTAACTGCAGCGAAAGTTAATGTGTAACTGTATGTGAAAGTCAACGAGTAACTGCATATATGTGAAAGTTGATGAGTAACGTGCAAGCGAAGTTAACGAGTAGCTGCATGTGAAATGATTAGTAGCTGTATGTGAAGTTAATGAGTAACTTGCCAACGAAGTTAACACTAGGTTACTCGTGTAACTGCAAGTGAAAGCTAACGAGTAACTGCAGCGAAAAATCGATATGTAACTGCATGTGAAGACTATCCAGTAGCTGCTGTGAAAGGCAACAAGTAACTGCATGTGAAAGATTGTTAGTAGCTGCATGTGAAAGACAAGTAGCAGGATGCGAAAGCTAACGAGTAACTGCATGCGAAGTTCTCGAGTAGCTGCAGCGAAGGCTAATGTGTAACTGCACCTTAAGGTAATATGTCACTGTATGTGAAAACCGCCAAGTAATGTGTAAGCGAAGTTTACGAGTAACTGTATGCGAAATGAGAAGTAGCTGCGCGCCAAGTTAGTGAGTATCTTGCAAGCGAAGTTGATGAGTACGTGCATGCGAACGGCGACTAGTAACTGCATGTGAAAGTCAATGTGTAACTGCAAGCTAAAGCTGATGTGTAACGGCATGTGAAAATCGATATGTAACTGCGTGGGAAAGTTATCGAGTAACTGCAAGTGCACGTTAGCTGGTAACTGTACGTGAGAGTTCACGAGTACCTGCCTGGTGAAAGATATATGAGTAAGCGCATGTGAAATGACAAGTAATCGCATGCGAACAGAACGAGTAACTACAAGTGATAGTTAATGTGTAGCTGCATGTGATAGTTAATGAGTAACTGCACATGAAAGTCAAATGTGTAACTGCATGTGAAAGTTAATCTATAACTGTATGTGAAAGTTAATACTGGTAGGTAGGTAGGTTAATGAGTAACTGCATGTGAAAGATAATCTATAACTGTATGTGAAAGTTAATACTGGTAGGTAGGTAGGTTAATGAGTAACTGCATGTGAAAGTTAATCTATAACTGTATGTGAAAGTTAATACTGGTAGGTAAGTAGGTTAATGAGTAACTGCATGTGAAAGTCAAATGTGTATTTGTATGTGAAAGTTAATCTATAACTGTATGTGAAAGTTAATACTGGTAGGTAAGTAGGTAGGTTAATGTGAAAGTTAATACTGGTAGGTAGGTAGGTAGGTTAATGTGAAAGTTAATACTGGTAGGTAGGTAGGTAGCTAGCTAGGTTAATGTGTAACTGCATGTGAAAGTTATTACTGGTAAGTAAGTAGGTAGGTTAATGTGAAAGTTAATACTGGTAGGTAGGTAGGTTAATGTGTAACTGCATGTGAAAGTTAATCTATAACTGTATGTGAAAGTTAATACTGGTAGGTAAGTAGGTCAATGAGTAACTGCATGTGAAAGTCAAATGTGTATTTGTATGTGAAAGTTAATCTATAACTGCATGTGAAAGTTAATACTGGTAGGTAAGTAGGTAGGTTAATGTGAAAGTTAATACTGGTAGGTAAGTAGGTAGGTTAATGTGAAAGTTAATACTGGTAGGTAAGTAGGTAGGTTAATGTGAAAGTTAATACTGGTAGGTAGGTAGGTACAGTGGGGGAAATAAGTATTTGACCCCTTGCTGATTTTGCAGGTTTGCCCACTTACAAAGAATGCAATGATCTATAATTTTAATCATATGTACTTTCTAACAGTGAAAGACAGAATCCCAAAGAAAATTCCAGAAAATCACATCATATGAATTTATTAGAATTGATAACCATCTGATGAGGAAAAACAAGTATTTGACCCCCTGGACAAACAGCATGTTGACGGTGGGGATGGTGTTCTTTGGGTTGTACTCGGTGTTCTTTGCGGCGTTCATCTGTCCACATCACCTTCTTCCAGGCCTCCTCTGAGTCGTCCAGGGGGTGAATGGTGAGCTTCATGCGGGCCTGTACATGTTTCTTCTTGAGCAGGGGGACCTTGCGTGCGCTGCAATCAATCCATGACTGCGTAGTGTCTTACCAACCGTTTCTTTCGTAACTGTGGTCCCAGCTGCCTTCAGTTGATTCATCAGTTCCCCCCTTGTGGTTTTGGGATGATTCCTCACCGTTCGCATGATCAGGGACACCCCACGAGGTGTGGAGGCCCAGACCGAGGGAGGTTGGCGGTGGTGTGGTGCTTCTTCCATTTCCTGATCACTGCATCGACAGTTGATCTTTTCTCTCCAAGTTGCTTTCCGATTCTCTTGTAGCCCATCCCAACCTTGTGCAGATCAACAATCTTGTCCCTGATCTCCGTAGAAAGCTCTTTGGTCTTGCCCATGGTGGTGATGTTGGATGCTGGTTGTTTGGGTGTTGGCAGGTGTATTTGGTGTAGATAATTGGTTGGGATTGAGGTTGTGTCTTAAAGAAAGACTGACTGGTTTGTAGGAGCCAGAATACTTGCTGTTTGTCCAGGGGGTCATATACTTGTTTTTCCTCATCAGATGGTTATCAATTTTTATAAATTCATATGATGTGATTTTCTGGGATTTTCTTTGGGATTCTGTCTTTCACTGTTAGAATGTACATATGATTGAAATTAGGGATGTCCCGATCAGGTTTTTTTGCCCTCGAGTCCGAGTCATTTGATTTTGAGTATCTGCCGATACCGAGTCCCAATCCGATACTCCTATAATATATACAAAATAGAATAAAGAAGAGCGAAAAAAAACAGATCCAGATTCCAGGATGTTCCTTAAATTTAATTTAATTCGCCTTATTTTAACATTTGACAACTCTGTCAAGAAACAGATCACTTCTGTGAGGTAGCTTGAACAATCAGGTAATAAATATAAATTCTTCACTTTTGGACTTTAGTGCAACAGTAAATATAAAAAAAGTCTAATATAAAAACAAATAGGCTAGGCCTAGCACTCATTGCAATCATTTGTGCTATCTTGGCTGTGAAGTCCTGCGGCTAGTTTGCTATGGCAATCTTTTTGTCATTAACTTTATAATGTTAAGCATAAATATGCTGATAAAGACACTGTCAGCAGTATTGACAGCAAAATAGACCACAGAATATTTTGTTCTGTATGACGGGTGCAATATTTGAAAATTGATAATTATTTATTATTATTTATTATAAATTATTTATTTATTATTATTTATTTATTTATTTTCGAATTGTATTTGTATTGTGAATTTGTATTTGTATAATTATGTCAAAACCTAGTCATTCAACCGTCAAAATTGAATTTATTAATATGTATTCGTGTACAAAATAACATATTGTAGCGACTGTAAATGTGTAACTGCATGTGAAAGTTAATACTGGTTGGTAGGTAGGTAGGTTAATGTGTGAAAGTTAATACTGGTAGGTTAATGTGTAACTGCATGTGAAAGTTAATACTGGTTGGTAGGTAGGTTGATGTGTGATACCCCTGGTAAATACGATCAAAAATGTCTGTGAAAAATAAATCTGCATTGTGTATCCTGTTGATCTTTCATTCATAAAATTGTCAAAATCCTACCCTTTCCTTTAATAAAAGAATTGAAAGTGGGGGGAGGAAATCACATTATTAAATAAATGTTTTTCTCCAAAACGTGTTGGCCACAATTATTCATACCCTTTTATTAATGACCTTTTTGCAATCTCTTTTTGCCAAGATAACTGCTCTGAGTTTTCTGCTATAATGCCTGATGTTTTTAGAGCACACTTGACCAGAGACCAGAAACCATTCCTCCATACAGAATCTCTCCAGATCATTCAGATACCCAGATCCATGTTGGTGCTCCTTCTCTTCAGTTCAGACCACTCATTTTCAATAGGGTAACATGAGGAAAACTCAAGAAGAAAACATATTTGCTGTGATTCCTCTTCTGTGGAGCTGATCGGTCCTGAATAAATAAATCCTGAATTGTCTTTATACACAATAAACAGCTGTTTATTTGCAATTCTTCAACATTAACAACCAATTTAACGAGGGTTTTTTTTCATTCAAAGTGACTTCATTCTTGCTGAGTCACTCTCTAAACATAAATGTCTTGCTCAAGGGCCCAATGGTGAAGGTTAGCAAATCAGGTTTGTAAGGTGGTTTTCATTCCACAGCTCTGTCTCCTTTATTTAACACACCTCATTCAGATCATCAACTAACTGTTGTAGATCTGCACAATTAACCGTTAAAAGATAGCGATCCCGACACAGTCTTATTCCTAAACGACAACAATTTAGTTATGTCTATAGTATTGGAATAAAAGTTTATAGTTTGGATATAAACATTGATGTCTACGGTTGTGATCAAAATTGAGTAACTTTTTGAAAGTCAATTAACACTTTAAATAAAGATTGTATCAATTACATCGTTACTGTCAAAACATTCATTCAAAAACACAGACTACACTTGTTTCATTACTGGGTGATTCAATATGTCATAAAATTCAATTTAAAGCTGCAGTCCGCAGCTTTTTTGGGTTAAAAATTATCCAAAATAAATTTTTGTACAAGGTCGGACAGATAGTCGTTCATACTCGGATGCAGCAGTCTAGGTTTTGACATGAATTCAGATATCAATGTAATTTAAACAAATAATAACAGCAATTATTATCGATATTATCAATTATAATTTTCAAATATTGCCATTATTTTTGCCTATATATATTTTCATGTCATTTTATTGTTAATTTTTGAAACAATCAAGTCCTGGTGTCCACTACAGAGGTCATAGTATAACATGAATAAAATATCTTTTATTTTTTCATTTGTTTCTTAAGCTCTTAACAATGTGATTACATGAAGAAGAAAAAGACATTTTTGGGAGAGAAAAAACAAAAACAAACAAAACGTTCTGGGCCTCAGGATGATATAAAGTATTTTAAGCATGGATGACACATGTTGGTTATGAGACATTTGAGAAGAAAGAAAACTAAAGTAGATGTTTATTCCTCAAACCAAACTGTGACAAAAGTCTTGTCTGATTTCTGAAGACTTTGATTAAACCATCGTATATGGACTATTATGGTGATTTTATAAAACATTATCAAGGTTGGAACAGCAAGATGAGTAAATAATGACAGAATATTTAACTAATCCACCACAATTACACCTCTATCATTCTTTACCTTTCATATACAGCAGAAAATAGGCCTTAAAGCAGATCACCCTCAAGCAACAAAACTGACATCTGATTTTTGACAACTTGCTCATTTCCAACCATGGCAGCTTTTCGCTTTCTCTAAACTTTTTGTGATGCTTTTATTCCCCAAACAAAATCAATCAAGCCCTTGGCATAAAAAAGTGAGTCATGATGGAGGGAACAGCCAATCAGACACTTATTTCTCAGTTGGGGGTTGAATAAAATTAAAAACCATGAACTTTCTCTGTACTTTTGGATGTGTTGAGTGAAAGAGCACCGTACTCACTGCGATACTGTGATTGAACCCGGAGCCCGGCTGGGGACTGGCAGCACTGATGTAATTTCCCACAGCGGAGTCCTGACTGCTGGGGCCGTACAGGTCTGCCACGGGTCCAGGACTGTTTGCACTGGGGACACCTCCAGGCCGGGGAGGGTTAGCACCTGTACAAGACACACACACACCTCATCCATGAGACATCAAATGTCAGTCACTAAGGTGGCAGAGACAGCTTCCAGCACAGAGAATCATGGGAAAGAATACATACACTGCCGTTCAAAAGTCTGGGGTCAGTAAGACATACACTCACTTAAAGGATTATTAGGAACACCTGTTCAATTTCTCATTAATGCAATTATCTAATCAACCAATCACATGGCAGTTGCTTCAATGCATTTAGGGGTGTGGTCAAGACAATCTCCTGAACTCCAAACTGAATGTCAGAATGGGAAAGAAAGGTGATTTAAGCAATTTTGAGCGTGGCATGGTTGTTGGTGTCTGAGTATTTCACAATCTGCTCAGTTACTGGGATTTTCACACACAACCATTTCTAGGGTTTACAAAGAATGGTGTGAAAAGGGAAAAACATCCAGTGTGCGATGGCAGTCCTGTGGGCCAAAATGCCTTGTTGATGCGAGAGGTCAGAAAAAAACGGGCCGACTGATTCAAGCTGAGAGTTCAGAGCAACTTTGACTGAAATAACAACTTGTTACAACCGAGGTAAGCAGCAAAGCATTTGTGAAGAAGACACAACACACACAACCTTGAGGCGGATGGGCTACAACAGCAGAAGACCCCACCAGGTACCACTCATCTCAAGAAGATCGGAGGGGGTCAAAATTTCGGCCAAAAAAAAAAATGACAGTGTTACCCCTTATGTTTTTTTTTCAGGTCCAAATTTTGACCTTCAAAATCTCGGCTCTGGAAGGGTCTAGAGCCTCCATTTTTGCACGCTGGTCGAAGTCTCGTGGCCCTCTGTCAGAATCCAGAGTTTCAAGAAGATCGGAGGGGGTCAAAATTTCGGCCAAAAAAAAAAATGACAGTGTTACCCCTTATGTTTTTTTTTTTCAGGTCAAAACTTTGACATCCGATATCTCGGCTCTGGAAGGGTCTAGAGCCTCCATTTTTGCGCGCTGGTCGAAGTCTCGTGGCCCTCTGTCAGAATCCAGAGTTTCAAGAAGATCAGAGGGGGTAAAAATTTCGGCCAAAAACGACAGTGTTACCCCTTATGTTTTTTTTTCAGGTCAAAACTTTGACATCCGATATCTCGGCTCTGGAAGGGTCTAGAGCCTCCATTTCTGCGCGCTGGTTGAAGTCTCGTGGCCCTCTGTCAGAATCCAGAGTTTCAAGAAGATCGGAGGGGGTCAAAATTTCGGCCAAAAAAAAAATCACAGTGTTACCCCTTCTGTTTTTTTTTCAGGTCCAAATTTTGACCTTCGGTATCTCGGCTCTGGAAGGGTCTAGAGCCTCCATTTTTGCGCGCTGGTCGAAGTCTCGTGGCCCTCTGTCAGAATCCAGAGTTTCAAGAAGATCGGAGGGGGTCAAAATTTCGGCCAAAAACGACAGTGTTACCCCTTATGTTTTTTTTTCAGGTCAAAACTTTGACATCCGATATCTCGGCTCTGGAAGGGTCTAGAGCCTCCATTTTTGCGCGCTGGTTGAAGTCTCGTGGCCCTCTGTCAGAATCCAGAGTTTCAAGAAGATCGGAGGGGGTCAAAATTTCGGCCAAAAACGACAGTGTTACCCCTTATGTTTTTTTTTTTCAGGTCAAAACTTTGACATCCGATATCTCGGCTCTGGAAGGGTCTAGAGCCTCCATTTTTGCACGCTGGTCAAAGTCTCGTGGCCCTCTGTCAGAATCCAGAGTTTCAAGAAGATCGGAGGGGGTCAAAATTTCGGCCAAAAACGACAGTGTTACCCCTTATGTTTTTTTTTCGGGTCAAAACTTTGACATCCGATATCTCGGCTCTGGAAGGGTCTAGAGCCTCCATTTTTGCGCGCTGGTCGAAGTCTCGTGGCCCTCTGTCAGAATCCAGAGTTTCAAGAAGATTGGAAGGGGTCAAAATTTCGGCCAAAAACGACAGTGTTACCCCTTATGTTTTTTTTTCAGGTCAAAACTTTGACATCCGATATCTCGGCTCTGGAAGGGTCTAGAGCCTCCATTTTTGCGCGCTGGTCGAAGTCTCGTGGCCCTCTGTCAGAATCCAGAGTTTCAAGAAGATCGGAGGGGGTCAAAATTTCGGCCAAAAACGACAGTGTTACCCCTTATGTTTTTTTTTCACGTCAAAACTTTGACATCCGATATCTCGGCTCTGGAAGGGTCTAGAGCCTCCATTTTTGCGCGCTGGTCGAAGTCTCGTGGCCCTCTGTCAGAATCCAGAGTTTCAAGAAGATCGGAGGGGGTCAAAATTTCGGCCAAAAACGACAGTGTTACCCCTTATGTTTTTTTTTTCAGGTCAAAACTTTGACATCCGATATCTCGGCTCTGGAAGGGTCTAGAGCCTCCATTTTTGCGCGCTGGTCGAAGTCTCGTGGCCCTCTGTCAGAATCCAGAGTTTCAAGAAGATCGGAGGGGGTCAAAATTTCGGCCAAAAACGACAGTGTTACCCCTTATGTTTTTTTTTCAGGTCAAAACTTTGACATCCGATATCTCGGCTCTGGAAGGGTCTAGAGCCTCCATTTTTGCGCGCTGGTCGAAGTCTCGTGGCCCTCTGTCAGAATCCAGAGTTTCAAGAAGATCGGAGGGGGTCAAAATTTCGGCCAAAAAAAAAAATGACAGTGTTACCCCTTATGTTTTTTTTTTTCAGGTCAAAACTTTGACATCCGATATCTCGGCTCTGGAAGGGTCTAGAGCCTCCATTTTTGCGCGCTGGTCGAAGTCTCGTGGCCCTCTGTCAGAATCCAGAGTTTCAAGAAGATCAGAGGGGGTAAAAATTTCGGCCAAAAACGACAGTGTTACCCCTTATGTTTTTTTTTCAGGTCAAAACTTTGACATCCGATATCTCGGCTCTGGAAGGGTCTAGAGCCTCCATTTCTGCGCGCTGGTTGAAGTCTCGTGGCCCTCTGTCAGAATCCAGAGTTTCAAGAAGATCGGAGGGGGTCAAAATTTCGGCCAAAAAAAAAATCACAGTGTTACCCCTTCTGTTTTTTTTTCAGGTCCAAATTTTGACCTTCGGTATCTCGGCTCTGGAAGGGTCTAGAGCCTCCATTTTTGCGCGCTGGTCGAAGTCTCGTGGCCCTCTGTCAGAATCCAGAGTTTCAAGAAGATCAGAGGGGGTCAAAATTTCGGCCAAAAACGACAGTGTTACCCCTTATGTTTTTTTTTCAGGTCAAAACTTTGACATCCGATATCTCGGCTCTGGAAGGGTCTAGAGCCTCCATTTTTGCGCGCTGGTCGAAGTCTCGTGTTCCTCTGTCAGAATCCAGAGTTTCAAGAAGATCGGAGGGGGTCAAAATTTCGGCCAAAAACGACAGTGTTACCCCTTATGTTTTTTTTTCAGGTCAAAACTTTGACATCCGATATCTCGGCTCTGGAAGGGTCTAGAGCCTCCATTTTTGCGCGCTGGTTGAAGTCTCGTGGCCCTCTGTCAGAATCCAGAGTTTCAAGAAGATCGGAGGGGGTCAAAATTTCGGCCAAAAACGACAGTGTTACCCCTTATGTTTTTTTTTTTCAGGTCAAAACTTTGACATCCGATATCTCGGCTCTGGAAGGGTCTAGAGCCTCCATTTTTGCACGCTGGTCAAAGTCTCGTGGCCCTCTGTCAGAATCCAGAGTTTCAAGAAGATCGGAGGGGGTCAAAATTTCGGCCAAAAACGACAGTGTTACCCCTTATGTTTTTTTTTCGGGTCAAAACTTTGACATCCGATATCTCGGCTCTGGAAGGGTCTAGAGCCTCCATTTTTGCGCGCTGGTCGAAGTCTCGTGGCCCTCTGTCAGAATCCAGAGTTTCAAGAAGATTGGAAGGGGTCAAAATTTCGGCCAAAAACGACAGTGTTACCCCTTATGTTTTTTTTTCAGGTCAAAACTTTGACATCCGATATCTCGGCTCTGGAAGGGTCTAGAGCCTCCATTTTTGCGCGCTGGTCGAAGTCTCGTGGCCCTCTGTCAGAATCCAGAGTTTCAAGAAGATCAGAGGGGGTCAAAATTTCGGCCAAAAACGACAGTGTTACCCCTTATGTTTTTTTTTCAGGTCAAAACTTTGACATCCGATATCTCGGCTCTGGAAGGGTCTAGAGCCTCCATTTTTGCGCGCTGGTCGAAGTCTCGTGTTCCTCTGTCAGAATCCAGAGTTTCAAGAAGATCGGAGGGGGTCAAAATTTCGGCCAAAAACGACAGTGTTACCCCTTATGTTTTTTTTTCAGGTCAAAACTTTGACATCCGATATCTCGGCTCTGGAAGGGTCTAGAGCCTCCATTTTTGCGCGCTGGTTGAAGTCTCGTGGCCCTCTGTCAGAATCCAGAGTTTCAAGAAGATCGGAGGGGGTCAAAATTTCGGCCAAAAACGACAGTGTTACCCCTTATGTTTTTTTTTTTCAGGTCAAAACTTTGACATCCGATATCTCGGCTCTGGAAGGGTCTAGAGCCTCCATTTTTGCACGCTGGTCAAAGTCTCGTGGCCCTCTGTCAGAATCCAGAGTTTCAAGAAGATCGGAGGGGGTCAAAATTTCGGCCAAAAACGACAGTGTTACCCCTTATGTTTTTTTTTCGGGTCAAAACTTTGACATCCGATATCTCGGCTCTGGAAGGGTCTAGAGCCTCCATTTTTGCGCGCTGGTCGAAGTCTCGTGGCCCTCTGTCAGAATCCAGAGTTTCAAGAAGATTGGAAGGGGTCAAAATTTCGGCCAAAAACGACAGTGTTACCCCTTATGTTTTTTTTTCAGGTCAAAACTTTGACATCCGATATCTCGGCTCTGGAAGGGTCTAGAGCCTCCATTTTTGCGCGCTGGTCGAAGTCTCGTGGCCCTCTGTCAGAATCCAGAGTTTCAAGAAGATCGGAGGGGGTCAAAATTTCGGCCAAAAACGACAGTGTTACCCCTTATGTTTTTTTTTTCAGGTCAAAACTTTGACATCCGATATCTCGGCTCTGGAAGGGTCTAGAGCCTCCATTTTTGCGCGCTGGTCGAAGTCTCGTGGCCCTCTGTCAGAATCCAGAGTTTCAAGAAGATCGGAGGGGGTCAAAATTTCGGCCAAAAACGACAGTGTTACCCCTTATGTTTTTTTTTCAGGTCAAAACTTTGACATCCGATATCTCGGCTCTGGAAGGGTCTAGAGCCTCCATTTTTGCGCGCTGGTCGAAGTCTCGTGGCCCTCTGTCAGAATCCAGAGTTTCAAGAAGATCGGAGGGGGTCAAAATTTCGGCCAAAAACGACAGTGTTACCCCTTATGTTTTTTTTTCAGGTCAAAACTTTGACATCCGATATCTCGGCTCTGGAAGGGTCTAGAGCCTCAATTTTTGCGCGCTGGTCGAAGTCTCGTGGCCCTCTGTCAGAATCCAGAGTTTCAAGAAGATCGGAGGGGGTCAAAATTTCGGCCAAAAACGACAGTGTTACCCCTTATGTTTTTTTTTCAGGTCAAAAGTTTGACATCCGATATCTCGGCTCTGGAAGGGTCTAGAGCCTCCATTTCTGCGCGCTGGTTGAAGTCTTGTGGCCCTCTGTCAGAATCCAGAGTTTCAAGAAGATCGGAGGGGGTCAAAATTTCGGCCAAAAACGACAGTGTTACCCCTTATGTTTTTTTTTTCAGGTCAAAACTTTGACATCCGATATCTCGGCTCTGGAAGGGTCTAGAGCCTCCATTTTTGCGCGCTGGTCGAAGTCTCGTGGCCCTCTGTCAGAATCCAGAGTTTCAAGAAGATCGGAGGGGGTCAAAATTTCGGCCAAAAACGACAGTGTTACCCCTTATGTTTTTTTTTTCAGGTCAAAAGTTTGACATCCGATATCTCGGCTCTGGAAGGGTCTAGAGCCTCCATTTCTGCGCGCTGGTTGAAGTCTTGTGGCCCTCTGTCAGAATCCAGAGTTTCAAGAAGATCGGAGGGGGTCAAAATTTCGGCCAAAAACGACAGTGTTACCCCTTATGTTTTTTTTTTCAGGTCAAAACTTTGACATCCGATATCTCGGCTCTGGAAGGGTCTAGAGCCTCCATTTTTGCGCGCTGGTCGAAGTCTCGTGGCCCTCTGTCAGAATCCAGAGTTTCAAGAAGATCGGAGGGGGTCAAAATTTCGGCCAAAAACGACAGTGTTACCCCTTATGTTTTTTTTTCGGGTCAAAACTTTGACATCCGATATCTCGGCTCTGGAAGGGTCTAGAGCCTCCATTTTTGCGCGCTGGTCGAAGTCTCGTGGCCCTCTGTCAGAATCCAGAGTTTCAAGAAGATCGGAGGGGGTCAAAATTTCGGCCAAAAACGACAGTGTTACCCCTTATGTTTTTTTTTCAGGTCAAAACTTTGACATCCGATATCTCGGCTCTGGAAGGGTCTAGAGCCTCAATTTTTGCGCGCTGGTCGAAGTCTCGTGGCCCTCTGTCAGAATCCAGAGTTTCAAGAAGATCGGAGGGGGTCAAAATTTCGGCCAAAAACGACAGTGTTACCCCTTATGTTTTTTTTTTCAGGTCAAAACTTTGACATCCGATATCTCGGCTCTGGAAGGGTCTAGAGCCTCCATTTTTGCGCGCTGGTCGAAGTCTCGTGGCCCTCTGTCAGAATCCAGAGTTTCAAGAAGATCGGAGGGGGTCAAAATTTCGGCCAAAAACGACAGTGTTACCCCTTATGTTTTTTTTTCAGGTCAAAACTTTGACATCCGATATCTCGGCTCTGGAAGGGTCTAGAGCCTCCATTTTTGCGCGCTGGTCGAAGTCTCGTGGCCCTCTGTCAGAATCCAGAGTTTCAAGAAGATCGGAGGGGGTCAAAATTTCGGCCAAAAACGACAGTGTTACCCCTTATGTTTTTTTTTCAGGTCAAAACTTTGACATCCGATATCTCGGCTCTGGAAGGGTCTAGAGCCTCAATTTTTGCGCGCTGGTCGAAGTCTCGTGGCCCTCTGTCAGAATCCAGAGTTTCAAGAAGATCGGAGGGGGTCAAAATTTCGGCCAAAAACGACAGTGTTACCCCTTATGTTTTTTTTTCAGGTCAAAACTTTGACATCCGATATCTCGGCTCTGGAAGGGTCTAGAGCCTCCATTTTTGCGCGCTGGTCGAAGTCTCGTGGCCCTCTGTCAGAATCCAGAGTTTCAAGAAGATCGGAGGGGGTCAAAATTTCGGCCAAAAACGACAGTGTTACCCCTTATGTTTTTTTTTCAGGTCAAAACTTTGACATCCGATATCTCGGCTCTGGAAGGGTCTAGAGCCTCAATTTTTGCGCGCTGGTCGAAGTCTCGTGGCCCTCTGTCAGAATCCAGAGTTTCAAGAAGATCGGAGGGGGTCAAAATTTCGGCCAAAAACGACAGTGTTACCCCTTATGTTTTTTTTTTCAGGTCAAAAGTTTGACATCCGATATCTCGGCTCTGGAAGGGTCTAGAGCCTCCATTTCTGCGCGCTGGTTGAAGTCTTGTGGCCCTCTGTCAGAATCCAGAGTTTCAAGAAGATCGGAGGGGGTCAAAATTTCGGCCAAAAACGACAGTGTTACCCCTTATGTTTTTTTTTTCAGGTCAAAACTTTGACATCCGATATCTCGGCTCTGGAAGGGTCTAGAGCCTCCATTTTTGCGCGCTGGTCGAAGTCTCGTGGCCCTCTGTCAGAATCCAGAGTTTCAAGAAGATCGGAGGGGGTCAAAATTTCGGCCAAAAACGACAGTGTTACCCCTTATGTTTTTTTTTTTCAGGTCAAAACTTTGACATCCGATATCTCGGCTCTGGAAGGGTCTAGAGCCTCCATTTTTGCGCGCTGGTCGAAGTCTCGTGGCCCTCTGTCAGAATCCAGAGTTTCAAGAAGATCAGAGGGGGTAAAAATTTCGGCCAAAAACGACAGTGTTACCCCTTATGTTTTTTTTTCAGGTCAAAACTTTGACATCCGATATCTCGGCTCTGGAAGGGTCTAGAGCCTCAATTTTTGCGCGCTGGTCGAAGTCTCGTGGCCCTCTGTCAGAATCCAGAGTTTCAAGAAGATCGGAGGGGGTCAAAATTTCGGCCAAAAACGACAGTGTTACCCCTTATGTTTTTTTTTCAGGTCAAAACTTTGACATCCGATATCTCGGCTCTGGAAGGGTCTAGAGCCTCAATTTTTGCGCGCTGGTCGAAGTCTCGTGGCCCTCTGTCAGAATCCAGAGTTTCAAGAAGATCGGAGGGGGTCAAAATTTCGGCCAAAAACGACAGTGTTACCCCTTATGTTTTTTTTTTCAGGTCAAAAGTTTGACATCCGATATCTCGGCTCTGGAAGGGTCTAGAGCCTCCATTTCTGCGCGCTGGTTGAAGTCTCGTGGCCCTCTGTCAGAATCCAGAGTTTCAAGAAGATCGGAGGGGGTCAAAATTTCGGCCAAAAACGACAGTGTTACCCCTTATGTTTTTTTTTCGGGTCAAAACTTTGACATCCGATATCTCGGCTCTGGAAGGGTCTAGAGCCTCCATTTTTGCGCGCTGGTCGAAGTCTCGTGGCCCTCTGTCAGAATCCAGAGTTTCAAGAAGATCGGAGGGGGTCAAAATTTCGTCCAAAAATGACAGTGTTACCCCTTATGTTTTTTTTTCAGGTCAAAACTTTGACATCCGATATCTCGGCTCTGGAAGGGTCTAGAGCCTCCATTTTTGCGCGCTGGTCAAAGTCTCGTGGCCCTCTGTCAGAATCCAGAGTTTCAAGAAGATCGGAGGGGGTCAAAATTTCGTCCAAAAACGACAGTGTTACCCCTTATGTTTTTTTTTCAGGTCAAAACTTTGACATCCGATATCTCGGCTCTGGAAGGGTCTAGATCCTCCATTTTTGCGCGCTGGTCGAAGTCTCGTGGCCCTCTGTCAGAATCCAGAGTTTCAAGAAGATCGGAGGGGGTCAAAATTTCGGCCAAAAACGACAGTGTTACCCCTTATGTTTTTTTTTCAGGTCAAAACTTTGACATCCGATATCTCGGCTCTGGAAGGGTCTAGAGCCTCCATTTTTGCGCGCTGGTCGAAGTCTCGTGGCCCTCTGTCAGAATCCAGAGTTTCAAGAAGATCGGAGGGGGTCAAAATTTCGGCCAAAAACGACAGTGTTACCCCTTATGTTTTTTTTTCAGGTCAAAACTTTGACATCCGATATCTCGGCTCTGGAAGGGTCTAGAGCCTCCATTTTTGCGCGCTGGTCGAAGTCTCGTGGCCCTCTGTCAGAATCCAGAGTTTCAACAAGATCGGAGGGGGTCAAAATTTCGGCCAAAAACGACAGTGTTACCCCTTATGTTTTTTTTCAGGTCAAAACTTTGACATCCGATATCTCGGCTCTGGAAGGGTCTAGAGCCTCCATTTTTGCGCGCTGGTCGAAGTCTCGTGGCCCTCTGTCAGAATCCAGAGTTTCAAGAAGATCGGAGGGGGTCAAAATTTCGGCCAAAAACGACAGTGTTACCCCTTATGTTTTTTTTTCAGGTCAAAACTTTGACATCCGATATCTCGGCTCTGGAAGGGTCTAGAGCCTCCATTTTTGCGCGCTGGTCGAAGTCTCGTGGCCCTCTGTCAGAATCCAGAGTTTCAAGAAGATCGGAGGGGGTCAAAATTTCGGCCAAAAACGACAGTGTCACCCCTTATGTTTTTTTTTCAGGTCAAAACTTTGACATCCGATATCTCGGCTCTGGAAGGGTCTAGAGCCTCCATTTTTGCGCGCTGGTCGAAGTCTCGTGGCCCTCTGTCAGAATCCAGAGTTTCAAGAAGATCGGAGGGGGTCAAAATTTCGGCCAAAAACGACAGTGTTACCCCTTATTTTTTTTTTTTCAGGTCAAAACTTTGACATCCGATATCTCGGCTCTGGAAGGGTCTAGAGCCTCCATTTTTGCGCGCTGGTCGAAGTCTCGTGGCCCTCTGTCAGAATCCAGAGTTTCAAGAAGATCGGAGGGGGTCAAAATTTCGGCCAAAAACGA
Organism: Cyprinella venusta; assembly: GCA_038021265.1. Classification (NCBI taxonomy): domain Eukaryota; kingdom Metazoa; phylum Chordata; class Actinopteri; order Cypriniformes; family Leuciscidae; genus Cyprinella; species Cyprinella venusta. The sequence continues at coordinate 1,425,781 of CM075868.1, forward strand.
CAGTGTTACCCCTTATGTTTTTTTTTTCAGGTCAAAACTTTGACATCCGATATCTCGGCTCTGGAAGGGTCTAGAGCCTCCATTTTTGCGCGCTGGTCGAAGTCTCGTGGCCCTCTGTCAGAATCCAGAGTTTCAACAAGATCGGAGGGGGTCAAAATTTCGGCCAAAAACGACAGTGTTACCCCTTATGTTTTTTTTCAGGTCAAAACTTTGACATCCGATATCTCGGCTCTGGAAGGGTCTAGAGCCTCCATTTTTGCGCGCTGGTCGAAGTCTCGTGGCCCTCTGTCAGAATCCAGAGTTTCAAGAAGATCGGAGGGGGTCAAAATTTCGGCCAAAAACGACAGTGTTACCCCTTATGTTTTTTTTTCAGGTCAAAACTTTGACATCCGATATCTCGGCTCTGGAAGGGTCTAGAGCCTCCATTTTTGCGCGCTGGTCGAAGTCTCGTGGCCCTCTGTCAGAATCCAGAGTTTCAAGAAGATCGGAGGGGGTCAAAATTTCGGCCAAAAACGACAGTGTTACCCCTTATGTTTTTTTTCAGGTCAAAAACTTTGACATCCGATATCTCGGCTCTGGAAGGGTCTAGAGCCTCCATTTTTGCGCGCTGGTCGAAGTCTCGTGGCCCTCTGTCAGAATCCAGAGTTTCAAGAAGATCGGAGGGGGTCAAAATTTCGGCCAAAACGACAGTGTCACCCCTTATGTTTTTTTTTCAGGTCAAAACTTTGACATCCGATATCTCGGCTCTGGAAGGGTCTAGAGCCTCCATTTTTGCGCGCTGGTCGAAAGTCTCGTGGCCCTCTGTCAGAATCCAGAGTTTCAAGAAGATCGGAGGGGGTCAAAATTTCGGCCAAAAACGACAGTGTTACCCCTTATTTTTTTTTTTTCAGGTCAAAACTTTGACATCCGATATCTCGGCTCTGGAAGGGTCTAGAGCCTCCATTTTTGCGCGCTGGTCGAAGTCTCGTGGCCCTCTGTCAGAATCCAGAGTTTCAAGAAGATCGGAGGGGGTCAAAATTTCGCCCAAAAACGACAGTGTTACCCCTTATGTTTTTTTTTTCAGGTCAAAACTTTGACATCCGATATCTCGGCTCTGGAAGGGTCTAGAGCCTCCATTTCTGCGCGCTGGTTGAAGTCTCGTGGCCCTCTGTCAGAATCCAGAGTTTCAAGAAGATCGGAGGGGGTCAAAATTTCGGCCAAAAACGACAGTGTTACCCCTTATGTTTTTTTTTTCAGGTCAAAACTTTGACATCCGATATCTCGGCTCTGGAAGGGTCTAGAGCCTCCATTTTTGCGCGCTGGTCGAAGTTTCGTGGCCCTCTGTCAGAATCCAGAGTTTCAAGAAGATCGGAGGGGGTCAAAATTTCGGCCAAAAACGACAGTGTTACCCCTTATGTTTTTTTTTCAGGTCAAAACTTTGACATCCGATATCTCGGCTCTGGAAGGGTCTAGAGCCTCCATTTTTGCGCGCTGGTCGAAGTCTCGTGGCCCTCTGTCAGAATCCAGAGTTTCAAGAAGATCAGAGGGGGTCAAAATTTCGGCCAAAAACGACAGTGTTACCCCTTATGTTTTTTTTTTTCAGGTCAAAACTTTGACATCCGATATCTCGGCTCTGGAAGGGTCTAGAGCCTCCATTTTTGCGCGCTGGTCGAAGTCTCGTGGCCCTCTGTCAGAATCCAGAGTTTCAAGAAGATCGGAGGGGGTCAAAATTTCGGCCAAAAACGACAGTGTTACCCCTTATGTTTTTTTTTCAGGTCAAAACTTTGACATCCGATATCTCGGCTCTGGAAGGGTCTAGAGCCTCCATTTTTGCGCGCTGGTCGAAGTCTCGTGGCCCTCTGTCAGAATCCAGAGTTTCAAGAAGATCGGAGGGGGTCAAAATTTCGGCCAAAAACGACAGTGTTACCCCTTATGTTTTTTTTTCAGGTCAAAACTTTGACATCCGATATCTCGGCTCTGGAAGGGTCTAGAGCCTCCATTTTTGCGCGCTGGTCGAAGTCTCGTGGCCCTCTGTCAGAATCCAGAGTTTCAAGAAGATCGGAGGGGGTCAAAATTTCGGCCAAAAACGACAGTGTTACCCCTTATGTTTTTTTTTCAGGTCAAAACTTTGACATCCGATATCTCGGCTCTGGAAGGGTCTAGATCCTCCATTTTTGCGCGCTGGTCGAAGTCTCGTGGCCCTCTGTCAGAATCCAGAGTTTCAAGAAGATCGGAGGGGGTCAAAATTTCTGCCAAAAACGACAGTGTTACCCCTTATGTTTTTTTTTCAGGTCAAAACTTTGACATCCGATATCTCGGCTCTGGAAGGGTCTAGAGCCTCCATTTTTGCGCGCTGGTCGAAGTCTCGTGGCCCTCTGTCAGAATCCAGAGTTTCAAGAAGATCGGAGGGGGTCAAAATTTCGGCCAAAAACGACAGTGTTACCCCTTATGTTTTTTTTTTCAGGTCAAAACTTTGACACCCGATATCTCGGCTCTGGAAGGGTCTAGAGCCTCCATTTTTGCGCGCTGGTCGAAGTCTCGTGGCCCTCTGTCAGAATCCAGAGTTTCAACAAGATCGGAGGGGGTCAAAATTTCGGCCAAAAACGACAGTGTTACCCCTTATGTTTTTTTTCAGGTCAAAACTTTGACATCCGATATCTCGGCTCTGGAAGGGTCTAGAGCCTCCATTTTTGCGCGCTGGTCGAAGTCTCGTGGCCCTCTGTCAGAATCCAGAGTTTCAAGAAGATCGGAGGGGGTCAAAATTTCGGCCAAAAACGACAGTGTTACCCCTTATGTTTTTTTTTCAGGTCAAAACTTTGACATCCGATATCTCGGCTCTGGAAGGGTCTAGAGCCTCCATTTTTGCGCGCTGGTCGAAGTCTCGTGGCCCTCTGTCAGAATCCAGAGTTTCAAGAAGATCGGAGGGGGTCAAAATTTCGGCCAAAAACGACAGTGTTACCCCTTATGTTTTTTTTTCAGGTCAAAACTTTGACATCCGATATCTCGGCTCTGGAAGGGTCTAGAGCATCCATTTTTGCGCGCTGGTCGAAGTCTCGTGGCCCTCTGTCAGAATCCAGAATTTCAAGAAGATCGGAGGGGGTCAAAATTTCAGCCAAAAACGACAGTGTTACCCCTTATGTTTTTTTTTCAGGTCAAAACTTTGACATCCGATATCTCGGCTCTGGAAGGGTCTAGAGCCTCCATTTTTGTGCGCTGGTCGAAGTCTCGTGGCCCTCTGTCAGAATCCAGAGTTTCAAGAAGATCGGAGGGGGTCAAAATTTCGGCCAAAAACGACAGTGTTACCCCTTATGTTTTTTTTTTCAGGTCAAAACTTTGACATCCGATATCTCGGCTCTGGAAGGGTCTAGAGCCTCCATTTTTGCGCGCTGGTCGAAGTCTCGTGGCCCTCTGTCAGAATCCAGAGTTTCAAGAAGATCGGAGGGGGTCAAAATTTCGGCCAAAAACGACAGTGTTACCCCTTATGTTTTTTTTTCAGGTCAAAACTTTGACATCCGATATCGCGGCTCTGGAAGGGTCTAGAGCCTCCATTTTTGCGCGCTGGTCGAAGTCTCGTGGCCCTCTGTCAGAATCCAGAGTTTCAAGAAGATCGGAGGGGGTCAAATTTTCGGCCAAAAATGACAGTGTTACCCCTTATGTTTTTTTTTCAGGTCAAAACTTTGACATCCGATATCTCGGCTCTGGAAGGGTCTAGAGCCTCCATTTTTGCGCGCTGGTCGAAGTCTCGTGGCCCTCTGTCAGAATCCAGAGTTTCAAGAAGATCGGAGGGGGTCAAAATTTCGGCCAAAAACGACAGTGTTACCCCTTTTGTTTTGTTTTTTCAGGTCAAAACTTTGACATCCGATATCTCGGCTCTGGAAGGGTCTAGAGCCTCCATTTTTGCGCGCTGGTCGAAGTCTCGTGGCCCTCTGTCAGAATCCAGAGTTTCAAGAAGATCGGAGGGGGTCAAAATTTCGGCCAAAAACGACAGTGTTACCCCTTATGTTTTTTTTTCAGGTCAAAACTTTGACATCCGATATCTCGGCTCTGGAAGAGTCTAGAGCCTCCATTTTTGCGCGCTGGTCGAAGTCTCGTGGCCCTCTGTCAGAATCCAGAGTTTCAAGAAGATCAGAGGGGGTCAAAATTTCGGCCAAAAACGACAGTGTTACCCCTTATGTTTTTTTTTTCAGGTCCAAATTTTGACCTTCGATATCTCGGCTCTGGAAGGGTCTAGAGCCTCCATTTTTGCGCGCTGGTCGAAGTCTCGTGGCCCTCTGTCAGAATCCAGAGTTTCAAGAAGATCGGAGGGGGTCAAAATTTCGGCCAAAAAAAAAATCACAGTGTTACCCCTTCTGTTTTTTTTTCAGGTCCAAATTTTGACCTTCGGTATCTCGGCTCTGGAAGGGTCTAGAGCCTCCATTTTTGCGCGCTGGTCGAAGTCTCGTGGCCCTCTGTCAGAATCCAGAGTTTCAAGAAGATCAGAGGGGGTCAAAATTTCGGCCAAAAACGACAGTGTTACCCCTTATGTTTTTTTTTCAGGTCAAAACTTTGACATCCGATATCTCGGCTCTGGAAGGGTCTAGAGCCTCCATTTTTGCGCGCTGGTCGAAGTCTCGTGTTCCTCTGTCAGAATCCAGAGTTTCAAGAAGATCGGAGGGGGTCAAAATTTCGGCCAAAAACGACAGTGTCACCCCTTATGTTTTTTTTTCAGGTCAAAACTTTGACATCCGATATCTCGGCTCTGGAAGGGTCTAGAGCCTCCATTTTTGCGCGCTGGTCGAAGTCTCGTGGCCCTCTGTCAGAATCCAGAGTTTCAAGAAGATCGGAGGGGGTCAAAATTTCGGCCAAAAACGACAGTGTTACCCCTTATTTTTTTTTTTTCAGGTCAAAACTTTGACATCCGATATCTCGGCTCTGGAAGGGTCTAGAGCCTCCATTTTTGCGCGCTGGTCGAAGTCTCGTGGCCCTCTGTCAGAATCCAGAGTTTCAAGAAGATCGGAGGGGGTCAAAATTTCGGCCAAAAACGACAGTGTTACCCCTTATGTTTTTTTTTCAGGTCAAAACTTTGACATCCGATATCTCGGCTCTGGAAGGGTCTAGAGCCTCCATTTTTGCGCGCTGGTCGAAGTCTCGTGGCCCTCTGTCAGAATCCAGAGTTTCAAGAAGATCGGAGGGGGTCAAAATTTCGGCCAAAAACGACAGTGTTACCCCTTATGTTTTTTTTTCAGGTCAAAACTTTGACATCCGATATCTCGGCTCTGGAAGGGTCTAGAGCCTCCATTTTTGCGCGCTGGTCGAAGTCTCGTGTTCCTCTGTCAGAATCCAGAGTTTCAAGAAGATCGGAGGGGGTCAAAATTTCGGCCAAAAACGACAGTGTTACCCCTTATGTTTTTTTTTCAGGTCAAAACTTTGACATCCGATATCTCGGCTCTGGAAGGGTCTAGAGCCTCCATTTTTGCGCGCTGGTCGAAGTCTCGTTGCCCTCTGTCAGAATCCAGAGTTTCAAGAAGATCGGAGGGGGTCAAAATTTCGGCCAAAAATGACAGTGTTACCCCTTATGTTTTTTTTTCAGGTCAAAACTTTGACATCCGATATCTCGGCTCTGGAAGGGTCTAGAGCCTCCATTTTTGCGCGCTGGTTGAAATCTCGTGGCCCTCTGTCAGAATCCAGAGTTTCAAGAAGATCGGAGGGGGTCAAAATTTCGGCCAAAAACGACAGTGTTACCCCTTATGTTTTTTTTTTTCAGGTCAAAACTTTGACATCCGATATCTCGGCTCTGGAAGGGTCTAGAGCCTCCATTTTTGCGCGCTGGTCAAAGTCTCGTGGCCCTCTGTCAGAATCCAGAGTTTCAAGAAGATCGGAGGGGGTCAAAATTTCGGCCAAAAACGACAGTGTTACCCCTTATGTTTTTTTTTCGGGTCAAAACTTTGACATCCGATATCTCGGCTCTGGAAGGGTCTAGAGCCTCCATTTTTGCGCGCTGGTCGAAGTCTCGTGGCCCTCTGTCAGAATCCAGAGTTTCAAGAAGATTGGAAGGGGTCAAAATTTCGGCCAAAAACGACAGTGTTACCCCTTATGTTTTTTTTTCAGGTCAAAACTTTGACATCCGATATCTCGGCTCTGGAAGGGTCTAGAGCCTCCATTTTTGCGCGCTGGTCGAAGTCTCGTGGCCCTCTGTCAGAATCCAGAGTTTCAAGAAGATCGGAGGGGGTCAAAATTTCGGCCAAAAACGACAGTGTTACCCCTTATGTTTTTTTTTCAGGTCAAAACTTTGACATCCGATATCTCGGCTCTGGAAGGGTCTAGAGCCTCCATTTTTGCGCGCTGGTCGAAGTCTCGTGGCCCTCTGTCAGAATCCAGAGTTTCAAGAAGATCAGAGGGGGTAAAAATTTCGGCCAAAAACGACAGTGTTACCCCTTATGTTTTTTTTTCAGGTCAAAACTTTGACATCCGATATCTCGGCTCTGGAAGGGTCTAGAGCCTCCATTTTTGCGCGCTGGTCGAAGTCTCGTGGCCCTCTGTCAGAATCCAGAGTTTCAAGAAGATCGGAGGGGGTCAAAATTAAGGCCAAAAACGACAGTGTTACCCCTTATGTTTTTTTTTCAGGTCAAAACTTTGACATCCGATATCTCGGCTCTGGAAGGGTCTAGAGCCTCAATTTTTGCGCGCTGGTCGAAGTCTCGTGGCCCTCTGTCAGAATCCAGAGTTTCAAGAAGATCGGAGGGGGTCAAAATTTCGGCCAAAAACGACAGTGTTACCCCTTATGTTTTTTTTTTCAGGTCAAAAGTTTGACATCCGATATCTCGGCTCTGGAAGGGTCTAGAGCCTCCATTTCTGCGCGCTGGTTGAAGTCTCGTGGCCCTCTGTCAGAATCCAGAGTTTCAAGAAGATCGGAGGGGGTCAAAATTTCGGCCAAAAACGACAGTGTTACCCCTTATGTTTTTTTTTTCAGGTCAAAACTTTGACATCCGATATCTCGGCTCTGGAAGGGTCTAGAGCCTCCATTTTTGCGCGCTGGTCGAAGTCTCGTGGCCCTCTGTCAGAATCCAGAGTTTCAAGAAGATCGGAGGGGGTCAAAATTTCGGCCAAAAACGACAGTGTTACCCCTTATGTTTTTTTTTCAGGTCAAAACTTTGACATCCGATATCTCGGCTCTGGAAGGGTCTAGAGCCTCCATTTTTGCGCGCTGGTCGAAGTCTCGTGGCCCTCTGTCAGAATCCAGAGTTTCAAGAAGATCAGAGGGGGTCAAAATTTCGGCCAAAAACGACAGTGTTACCCCTTATGTTTTTTTTTTCAGGTCAAAACTTTGACATCCGATATCTCGGCTCTGGAAGGGTCTAGAGCCTCCATTTTTGCGCGCTGGTCGAAGTCTCGTGGCCCTCTGTCAGAATCCAGAGTTTCAAGAAGATCGGAGGGGGTCAAAATTTCGGCCAAAAACGACAGTGTTACCCCTTATGTTTTTTTTTCAGGTCAAAACTTTGACATCCGATATCTCGGCTCTGGAAGGGTCTAGAGCCTCCATTTTTGCGCGCTGGTCGAAGTCTCGTGGCCCTCTGTCAGAATCCAGAGTTTCAAGAAGATCGGAGGGGGTCAAAATTTCGGCCAAAAATGACAGTGTTACCCCTTATGTTTTTTTTTCAGGTCAAAACTTTACCGATATCTCGCTCTGAAGGTCTAGATCCTCCATTTTTGCGCGCTGGTCGAAAGTCTCGTGGCCTCTGTCAGAATCCAGAGTTTCAGAAGATCGGAGGGGGTCAAATATTTCGGCCAAAAACGACAGTGTTACCCCTATGTTTTTTTTTCAGGTCAAACTACTTTGACATCCGATATCTCGGCTCTGGAAGGTCTAGAGCCTCCAATTTTGCGCGCTGGTCGAAGTCTCGTGCCCTCTGTCAGAATCCAGAGTTTCAAGAAGATCGGAGGGGGTCAAATTTCGGCCAAAAACGACAGTGTTACCCCTTATGTTTTTTTTTCAGGTCAAAACTTTGACATCCGATATCTCGGCTCTGGAAGGTCTAGCCCATTTTGCGCCTGGTCTACATATCGAGCCCTCTGTCAGAATCTCGAGTGTTCAAGAGAGTCGAGGGGTCAAAATTCGGCCAAAAACACAGTTGTTACCACTTATGTTGTTTGTTTTTCAGGTCAAAACTTGACATCTGATATCTCGGTTGGAGGGTCGAGCTCCATTTTTGCGCGCGCTGGTCGAAAGTCTCGTGGCCCTCTGTCAGAATCCAGAGTTTCAAGAAGATCGGAGGGGTCAAAATTTCGGCCAAAAACGACAGACTGTTACACCATTATGTTTTTATTTATTCAGGTCAAAACTCTTGAAATCCGATAATCCTCGTGTCTAGTGCTTCGAAGGTCTAGAGCCTTCCATTTAGTAGCGAGGTCGAGTAAGTTCGGCAAAGACAGTGTTACACTATGATTTTTCAGGTCATAACTTTGAAGTCTTTCGGCTCGGAAGGTCGATTCTGACAGTTTCCTGTCTCCTACTAGTTCTTTACTGTATCAGTTAATTAGACTTAGAATGTCAGTTACCCATTATGTTTTTTTTCAGTCAAAACTTACCGATATCCTGAGGTCTAGAGCTCCTTTTGCGTGCGTCGAGTATGTCCTGTACGAAAGTCTCTTGCCACTCTGTCAGAATACCGAGTTTCAAGAAGATCGGAGGGGGTCAAAATTTCGGCCAAAAACGACAGTGTTACACCTTATGTTTGTTTTCAGGTCAAAACTTTGACATCCATATCGTCTCTGGAAGGTCTAGAGCCTCCATTTTTGCGCGCTGGTCGAAGTCTCGTGGCCCTCTGTCAAATCCAGAGTTTCAAGAAGATCGAGGGGTCAAATTTCGGCCAAAAACGACAGTGTTACCCCTTATGTTTTTTTCAGGTCAAAACTTGACAATCCGATATCTCGCTCTGAAGGGTCTAGAGCCTCCATTTTTGCGCGCTGGTCGAAGTCTCGTGGCCCTCTGTCAGAATCCAGAGTTTCAAGAAGATCGGAGGGGGTCAAAATTTGGCCAAAAACGACAGTGTTACCCCTTATGTTTTTTTTTCAGGTCAAAACTTTGACATCCGATATCTCGGCTCTGGAAGGTCTAGAGCCTCCATTTTTTGCGCGCTGGTCGAAGTCTCGTGGCCCTCTGTCAGAATCCAGAGTTTCAAGAAGATCGGAGGGGGTCAAAATTTCGGCCAAAAACGACAGTGTTACCCCTTATGTTTTTTTTTCAGGTCAAAACTTTGACATCCGATATCTCGGCTCTGGAAGGGTCTAGAGCCTCCATTTTTGCGCGCTGGTCGAAGTCTCGTGGCCCTCTGTCAGAATCCAGAGTTTCAAGAAGATCGGAGGGGGTCAAAATTTCGGCCAAAAACGACAGTGTTACCCCTTATGTTTTTTTTTCAGGTCAAAACTTTGACATCCGATATCTCGGCTCTGGAAGGGTCTAGAGCCTCCATTTTTGCGCGCTGGTCGAAGTCTCGTGGCCCTCTGTCAGAATCCAGAGTTTCAAGAAGATCGGAGGGGGTCAAAATTTCGGCCAAAAACGACAGTGTTACCCCTTATGTTTTTTTTTCAGGTCAAAACTTTGACATCCGATATCTCGGCTCTGGAAGGGTCTAGAGCCTCCATTTTTGCGCGCTGGTCGAAGTCTCGTGGCCCTCTGTCAGAATCCAGAGTTTCAAGAAGATCGGAGGGGGTCAAAATTTCGGCCAAAAACGACAGTGTTACCCCTTATGTTTTTTTTTCAGGTCAAAACTTTGACATCCGATATCTCGGCTCTGGAAGGGTCTAGAGCCTCCATTTTTGCGCGCTGGTCGAAGTCTCGTGGCCCTCTGTCAGAATCCAGAGTTTCAAGAAGATCGGAGGGGGTCAAAATTTCGGCCAAAAACGACAGTGTTACCCCTTATGTTTTTTTTTCAGGTCAAAACTTTGACATCCGATATCTCGGCTCTGGAAGGGTCTAGAGCCTCCATTTTTGCGCGCTGGTCGAAGTCTCGTGGCCCTCTGTCAGAATCCAGAGTTTCAAGAAGATCGGAGGGGGTCAAAATTTCGGCCAAAAACGACAGTGTTACCCCTTATGTTTTTTTTTCAGGTCAAAACTTTGACATCCGATATCTCGGCTCTGGAAGGGTCTAGAGCCTCCATTTTTGCGCGCTGGTCGAAGTCTCGTGGCCCTCTGTCAGAATCCAGAGTTTCAAGAAGATCGGAGGGGGTCAAAATTTCGGCCAAAAACAACAGTGTTACCCCTTATGTTTTTTTTTCAGGTCAAAACTTTGACATCCGATATCTCGGCTCTGGAAGGGTCTAGAGCCTCCATTTTTGCGCGCTGGTCGAAGTCTCGTGGCCCTCTGTCGTTTTTGGCCGAAATTTTGACCCCTCCGATCTTCTTGAAACTCTGGATTCTGACAGAGGGCCACGAGACTTCGACCAGCGCGCAAAAATGGAGGCTCTAGACCCTTCCAGAGCCGAGATATCGGATGTCAAAGTTTTGACCTGAAAAAAAAACATAAGGGGTAACACTGTCGTTTTTGGCCGAAATTTTGACCCCCTCCGATCTTCTTGAAACTCTGGATTCTGACAGAGGGCCACGAGACTTCGACCAGCGCGCAAAAATGGAGGCTCTAGACCCTTCCAGAGCCGAGATATCGGATGTCAAAGTTTTGACCTGAAAAAAAAACATAAGGGGTAACACTGTCGTTTTTGGCCGAAATTTTGACCCCCTCCGATCTTCTTGAAACTCTGGATTCTGACAGAGGGCCACGAGACTTCGACCAGCG